>PVKB01003239.1:16034-214543 GCA_004027205.1 Ctenodactylus gundi | reverse complement strand
TCTCTCTCTCTCTCTCTCTCTCTCTCTCTCTCTCTCTCTCTCTCTCTCTCTCCCTCCCTCTCTCTCTCTTGCTCTTTCTCTCTCTCTCTCTCTCTCTCTCTCTCTCTCTCTCTCTCCCCCCTCCCTATCTGTTATACTTTGGATCTAGAATGTTCCCCAAAAACCTCAAGTTGGAAAGTGATTCAGAGTCATGGTGGTAATCCATTGATTTCCAATGTTGTTAAGAGGTAGGACCTGATGGGAAGGGGAGGATCACTGGGCCATGGCCCAGAGGGGCTAATCACTGGGATGTGACCTGGAAGGGTATACACTAGCTGTGCCCTTCCTGCTCTTCTTACTTCCCTTCTTGCCATGAATTAGACAGCTTTTGTCCAGCTAAGCCCTCCATCAAGCTCCTTCTGTTATTGCCAGCTGCCCATGAATGGACTGAGACCTCCTGAAAATGTGAGCTAAAATAGACCTTTCCTCTCTTAAGTTGTGGGTATGGGGTATTGCATCCTGGCAACTAAAAAAGTAATTAAGATCATCTATCTCCTACCTATCTGTAGATGGGATCTGACTGTGTGGCCCAGGCTAGCCTCAAACTCCTGGAGTCAAGTCAACCTCCTGCCTCAGCCTCCTGAGTAGCTGGTAATATAGGTGCACACCACCATCCCCAGTTTAGGCAGACATTTAATGTTCACCTTTAGATTGTACTCGTATGTTGATGGAAAAGTTTTTGACACTCTGTGTTTTTAATGTAGAAATGCATGGTAACAGAGTGTGAGAAGAAAGTTTTATTTTAGAAAATGAGATTCATTTTCCTTTAGTAATATACTGCTCAATGTGTAACTGCCACGGGATGTGAAATATAGAAGCAGAGTGTAAAGTATACAATCGGCGTTGACCTTAGGAGCAGCGTTAACAGGAATGACTGGGACATACCAAAATAGTATCATTTTTATCTGGGTACAGTGACTGGGACACACTAAAATAATATAATTTCTAGCTAGGCATATCGGTACCTGCCTGCAATACCAGCACTCTGGGATGCTGAAGCAAGAGGATTGTAAATTAGAGCCCAATTGGGGAATTTTGTGGCTTTGTGAGACCCTGTCACAAAAAGAGGGGAGGGTTGGGATGTAGCTCAGTGTAAAGGCTCTGGGTTCAATCTCCACCACCATAAAAATTACTAAATAAAAAATAAATAGATCTCCGAAGCACCAGAAGCATATCACCGACTCAGAGCCCCCCAGCACCTTCCATCAGGCAGATCCTGTTGCACTGCTATTACTATTGTAGGGTTTTGTTTTGTTTTGTTTTGTTTGAGACAGGGTCTCACTCTGTAGCCCAAGCTGATCTTGAGTTCACTATGGAGCCCAGGCTGGCCTTGGACTCATGGCAATCCTCTGATCTCAGCCTCCTGAGTGCTATGATTACAGGTGCACGCCACCACACCTGGCTTATGTGGTGCTGGGGAATCAGGTACTTACCACTTGTGAGACAAGTGCTTTAATTGCTGAGCCATTCCTCCAGCCCTCTCCCCCTATGATAGGTATTGAGTTCCAAACTGTTGTCAATAACTTTTAAAATAAAACATATGATATGTACATTGGTTATTTCTACCACAAAGCTTGTGTTTATTGGTTAAAATTAAGAATACTACTATTCTTTTGCATTACATCAAAATTCAAGACACAGAACATGAAGTAGCTATTTTTGTTAACAAGCTCATGTGTGTAAGATAGAATACTCTGTTACAGCAGATGGGAAAAGTGTAGGCTTTGAATCAAAGAAGCAAACCCAGTGAAAGTGGCTAAGTAGTCACAGTGCAAGTTCACTCTAAGAGACTGATTTAGTTACCAAGATTTACTATAATTAAAATGTAATTTTTTTGTAAAATCATGATAGTTTTACTTATCTAAGTTTACCTGCCAGGGTTCCTGTAGTATTTGAGTTGGTGATATCTGTTTATGGGAAGAGAAATCATATAACAGCCCCTTCCAGAAGAAAATTATGGAACTTGGGAAGACTATATTTGACTTGATAATCCCTCCAATTAATGTTGCATTGACAGCAATATCCTTATCAGATATAGAAGCCATTATTTATCAACTGTAAACTTAGTGCTTTAAGAATTCATAAACATATACAGGCCCACTGGTTTAAGTATATCAGTGTAGGTGTGATCATTAACTCTAAAGGTTTATGGTTATATTTGAGAAGGTCACAGAAATAAACTTTCAGTGGGACAGGTATTATTTGTTATATTTCAAAATCATAATTTCAATGTCATCTTTAAAAGTTGAGTTTCTCATATATTAGTTTGTGTTAAAATTTAACAGGGGGTGAACTCACTTTGTAAGAGCTATATGATAGCATGTGATATGATAAGGAACACATTTTGATTAGTAAGAAGATTACATAATTCAGATCAGTTAGTAATAAAATGCTTACCATTATAAAGATCTAACTGCTACAAGACTTAATACGTATGCCTCCGGTCTATGGACTGTGTAGCAGGGGGCAGGGAGGAACTGAGCCATCTGGTCATGCAAACCTGCTAAGCTCATTTGAGGGTGTACTTGTAGTGCACACTCCCTGGACCCATCATTTGTCAAGAAATATCTGTGCAATTTCTCAAGCTGATTATTATCATTATTGTAGATATCAATAAAAGAAAATTTAAAATTTCTACACAACATATGACTTCTAAAGTTATGAATCCAGCTGCCAGACTGTCCTCTTTTCAGATGGATTTTCTTTTCATGCCCTCTTGAGCTGCTCTGAATCTGCATAGGTATATAGGTGAGGTGCCACATGTATAGAATTTGTCACTGATGTGACACCTGTAAATCTTATGCAAAGAGAAGGAAGAAGCCAGGTGTGGTGGAACACCCCTGTAAGCCAAGATCAGCACTCAGGAGGCTGAGGCAGGAGGACCATTGCAAATTCAAGACCTGGCTAGGATACCTAGAGAGTTCAAGGCTAGCCAGGGCTATATAGTGAGACCTTGTCTCAAAACAAAGGGAAAAGGATGTCTGACCCTCTGCAATATGCTTGAAAGCAGAAACCTTTTGGGCTAAAAGTTTATAATCTGTTAGGAAAGATTTGTCACTTGCTTTGGGAACTAAATGCAACTATCTTTCCTTTTATTCCCATATTTCTAGACAATGGTTTTTGTAAGACAATAAATTTATTCATTTGAGATTTTTAAGGAAACAAGAGGTAGAAAATTAAAATAGAAAGATGCCATGAGGCCAAAAAGAAGCCCTACTGGCCTGGAGGCCACCTTTGGGCAGCTACCCAAATGCTGATGAGCTGCGGGACTCCCCAAAGCCGGAGTGCTCCAACACTATGGACTCAGTTTCTGAACCAGACTCCAAGTAGCATCAAGTTATGCTGAGCTCTGGAGCCTTGGAAATTGCCATTCCCTCCGTCTGAGACACAGGCTGTATTATATCTACCTCTGAGAGCTCATCTCACCTTCCAGAGTGAGTTAGGTAGCATCTGTTTGTATCATTAAAATCTCCTCTGGACTTTTCCTTGAGAAACACTGAACACACTGAATTGTGACGCTTCTTGCTTGTCTATACCGTCTCACAGCCTCAGAGCTCCATGAGACCAGGTGCCAGATCCACCACACTTTGATCACATCTGTATCCCTCATGTGGAGTAAATTACTCAAAAGATGTTTGTTGAGTGTTTGAATTCAGCTAGACCCTTCTACTTTCCAGCTCACTCATATCCTCTTGTGTCTGTGGGCACAGCTTAGATTATGGCCAGCAGTGACCTCAATACCTAACAGAGCTTCCCAAGGAACAAAAATTCTTGAGGTGTGTGCACCAGAGATTTTATATGCATCCTCAAAAACGTGTCTGGGGAAAAAAAACTAATTGAGAAGGAAAGGGTGGTGGTGGTGGTGGTGGTGGTGGTGGTGTGTGTAAAACAAACTTGGAATTATCTCTCCAAGACAGCCTAAAAGGATGAAGAATGTAAAAAGATAGAAAAAAAAAAACAACAAACATTTATTGGAGGACTGAATTTCACAGTGATACCATGAAGCCACCAGAGCCTCCTGTAGGTGTGGACATCGAACATGAAGTCTGAGTCCTATCCAAAGGAGAGAGCCAGCAGACAAGGATGGGCACAGGTAGGCAATATGGAATGGTGTAAGACCCAAGGGCAAAAAAGACACCAAGAACTGACCCAACAAGCCAATGTTGTCTTTCCAGCAGGATGCTAGAAAACTCTCTGCCAGTCCTGTTCTTAAAAGCAGTAGTCTCTCAACCAGGAAATAGTGCAGCTAACCCCACCCCCCAAAAAAATGCCTTCAAAGATGTTTCATGGTCCTGAGTATATAGTAGTTGGGTACCTTACTATGTCTTACAAAGCTTGTCATCCCAGTCTCATCTTTTGCCATAATTAACCAGGCAATTACAATGAAGGAATGAGTGACTTCAATGCAGAATGGACTTGTTCTCTGGAGTCCGCAAACTCTGGCAAAAGAGAACAGCTCCAGTCTGATTCTTCCAACAACAATTGTAATTTCCAACTGTCAAAACAGAAATGACCACTCTTCAGGGGTGAGGTGGTAAGAACTCCGTATCTAGCATATTCTCCATGTCCCTTCTGCCTCTTCTTAGTCCGAGCTCCTCTGAACCCCATCCCTTGTCATCTGAGCTGGGATGGCTGAACTCTTTCTGAAGCTGAGCAACTATAGGCCCCAGTTGTCCCCCTGACCCAGGGAGGTTCTATTAACAATCCATGGGAAGGACTGACTCCAGAAATGGGCCCACCATCCCTTACATGGGAACACTCTGAGGTTCGTCAGACAGGGAAGTTACCTCCTCGGCCCTCACTGGCAGCCGGCTTCACTTGGATCGGACGATTCATCTGAAAGACATTGGACCAACACACCCATTCAGCATGACAGCTTGGTCCTGACGCCCCAGTGTCTCCTCCCCTGGACTCCTCAAAATTTGAGCCCTAACCTCTTTGAACTGTGTACTTTACCACTCCCACTAGGATTAGAGGTTTTCTCCAAGATCCCTTCCTTAGACCCAAGAATTTAGGCTGAGACATGAAGGGATGGATGACCAGAGGCTCAGGAGCACGGATGGGGTGAAATGGGGAGACTGAAGAGATTCTTCTGCTCTAGTCTCTGGGCAGGCTCTGAGGCCTATCTCTCTGGCAGCTGAACTTACTTAAGGGCTTTGAGTGAGAGGAGTTGGATGGGAGGGTGCAATTGATACTGCAAATTTGTGTTTTATGTCTAAAACTAAGAATATAATGCTATGTGTTATTTAGATTGAACAATTTGGGAAGCAGATGTAATGTTTTCTATCCCAACTCTGCCATTTCATGGTTGTATGACTTTAAGCAAGCTCAGATTCAATTCATCAAACAGGAAAGACATTCCTGAGCCATTGTTTCCTCTAGTCTCCAGATTCACCTCTCCCTCTCCTCCCCGACTCCGTACTCCTGCGGGTACTAGAGCTCTCTAGGGCACCATCCTCGACCTTTGCTCATCTTACTCTTTCCATTCTTCCTGGATGGGCTCATCCACACCCACAGCCTCCGCTGCCTTCCACACAGGGATGACTCAGAGCTCTGCGTCTCCAGCCCACATTCTCTCCTGAGCCTCAGATCCACATTCTCAGTGGACTGCTGGACATCCTGACTGGAAAGGCCCTTGCATCTTCCACTCGACACTACCAAACTCCAGCCTGTCCTTTCTTCCAAACCTGGTCCTCCCAGTCACCCAATCTACAAAACTAGAAAGCAGCGTGACTTCACCCTCCATCACTCCCCCCTACCCCACCCAACAAATTACATCTTTTAACTCAAGGGTTCCCTGATGAGAGGTGGTTAAGAATCACCTGGGAACCATTTTAGACTCCTAAGTTGGGGAAAAGCTACTCAGTGATGTTAATATATACCCCCCACATTCCCATCCCCCAACCACCCTAAGTGAATTCATGATTGAATCCCCATCTCACCTTCCTCTCATGGGTGTTGTGGGGATCACATGAGGTAATGGGGATGCAAAAGGTCTTGGTAAAATGCCAAGGGCTGGGTGCGTGGGATGTGAGAAGTTATTGTTGGGGGCAGACAGCTGAGTGCCGGGAGGAAAGAACAGCAGCCTGCCCGTTCATGGAGGAAGGGGGACTGATGCCCATCTGGCCTGAGAAGGTGAAGATCTGACCCCCTCCCCTCAGGAAATGCACTGCCTCTGCACCAATCAGGGGCCACACCATCCCCTACCAATGTGCTCGTTGCCGAGACAACAGGCAGCTTCCTGTTACCATAGCCACAAGTGCTACCCGGTAACTATGGTAACGCCCTGGCAGTCACAGTTGAGCAATTTTCTTTGGATCAAATTTAGGGGTGGGAGGGGTGGCGAGGACTTATTTTTAAAAAAAGAAAGAAAGAAAGGAGAGGAAAGGAAAACAGGCAAAGCCTGAACCAGCACAATCCCCTTCCCACCCAGGGCTCTGACACACCCACCCACTAGTGGTGGAGCACCTGCAGTGTACCAGGCTGTGGGTGCGAGCCGAGACACCGACAGGACTCAGGTTGCAGTCTAGAGGGCATGACAGATCAATCCAAGCAGATCAGGGCGAGCTGGACAGGTCTGGACTGGCATGGACCAGGGACCAGGAGGACAGGACCCGTCCCTGGGCATGGCCACCTGTTACAATGAAGGAGAGACCAAAGAAAAGAGCCATGGAGAGAAAAGACACAGGGAAAGATGAAGAAACACAGGAAAGCAGAGAAAAGAGAAAGTAAGAGACAGACTTTCAAAGGGACAAGGAAAGAGAATTACTGGAAGGGATGGGAAGAAAATGAGGGATGCAGGGGCAGGAAGCAGATGCAGGAGGGACAGGGAAGAGCCTGATAGGGTTGAAGGGAAGAGATGTAGCAGCCTGGGGGGCGGGGGCGGGGCAGGGAGGGTGAGCAAGACCATTATTATTTTATTAGCTCTTAAATAGATTCTGAGAATTTCTCTCTGGAGCCTGGAGTGACGAGCACATGTGACAGCAGTGGTTTCCATGACAGCTGCCTCCCCAGCTAGGTTTCCTGGGAGATGATGCTCATTGGTGCTCCAGGAGACACCCCTTTCCCTCCTCCCACCCATTCCATCACTCCTCAATGGAGAGTGGGCATTTGGTGGTACATACACACTCTCCCATGGAGCTGGCAGAGTCTGTGCCTCAGAGGCTGGAGGTCTAAGCTTTCCATCTCCCAGGCATGTTGATAGTATTTCCTGAACTCAATGATGAGCCCCAGGCTGGGCCCTTCAGGCAAGACAGTGACCACACAGACATAGACTCTTTCCAGGTAGGCTGCCAGAGAGGAGGATAATACCACCTCCCCTGAGAGCACACCATGTGTCAGGCCATTCCTGGGACACTTTATGTAGACTGTCTCCAAATCCTCTCGATGTTCAGCAGGGCAATACCACTGTCCCCAAACTATAGAGGAGAAAGCTGAGACTGAGGGAGATTAAGTCCCTCGTCTAAAATCACATGGTGAGTAACTGGTAGAGCTGGAATTTGTCCTCAGGTCAGTCTAATGGTGAAACCCATGATTTTTTGCATTGTGTAACTCCATTCTTAAGACATGAACACAAAAAATGAGACACAGAGGAACGAGGGCCTCAGGGCAGTGCAAGGGAAAGAACTGTGGTGACTCAGGAAAAACTCCCTGAGGGAACAGTGCTTGACTTGGGCCTTGCAGGACAGGGGTCAGTGGCCATGTGGAGATCGTGGGAGAGACAAGAGTAGCAGCTGAGTATTCCCAGGGGCTGGGGTATGGGCCAGGAGCTGCAGGTCTGAAGGAGGAAGGGTTCTGGCACTGGGAAGGCAGGAAGCCAGCATAGAGCAAATTGCTTCTGAGTCTGATAGGATTAGTGCTGGCAAGTTCTCTGAGGTCTCTGAGCCTCAGTATCCCTGTTAGTAAAACGGAGACTCATGATCTAACTTCTTAGGGTGGTGATGAGAAAGACAATGACTATAACTTGCTAGGTGCATCAGAAACAACGTGTGTATGTATGAGTGTGGGTGTATATGTGTGAGTTGTTTTTGTTTGTGGTGGAAGAATATGAAACTGAAAGTCAGGGGATCAGTCAGGTCAGGGGCTAAATCATGCTGTGAAAAACATGTCAGGGAATTTTGACTTTATTGTGTTTGGAGGCAACCAGGATCCAGGAAGGACCCTACGGAAGAGAACAATGTAGCTGATGTCGTCTTCTGAAGCATTCCAGTACACTGTCACCATGCAGAGACAGAACTGGAAAGGGAGTGAGTAGAGGCGGGAAGATGAATAGTATGGGTAACAAGTGAGGATGACCTGGATCCAGAGAGGAGATGGACAGATTCAAGAAACGGTCAGGAAGAATTAACTCCACTACTGTCCTGCCAGATGTGGGGTTGAGGGAGAGGAGGTAACGTTAGCTAACTCAAAGGTTTATGTCTCAGGAGTTAGGGAAATTGGCTGTTTGCCAGTTTCGAGGTACAGGGACGTTCCCAGGAGGGGAGGGCAAGAATATGAGAACAGATTTAGAGAGAGTAGTGCTCCCCAGAGCTGTGATTCTCAGGTTCCACAGACAGTGGCTATGGGGACACTTGGGGTTTAGGTGCTGTGTGGCTAAAAGAGAGCCACCCACATGGGCTGCCTGGGCAACCCTACCCTGCCTTGCTCCTGCCCTAGCCAGAGGAAGGAGCTGAGGGTGGGGTGGGGCAATCGTGACTTCCCTTTGAGGGAACTTGTCATGGGGCTTCAGATGAGGTCTTGCCCTGGCTGAATTTCCCAGCCTGTGTCTGCTTCAGGATTCTGGAGGGGAAATCAAGACAGAGAATGTCAGAGAGGAGAGAACAATGTACTCCACACAATGGAATGGGAATGTCAGAGGTGACACAGACATGCATCAGGTCCTGGTCCCTCTGAGCTTGTAAGTAAAAGGAAAAAAGACCCTACCTGGACTCTTTGCTGGACTTGTCTACAGCTCTTGCCTTTGGGCTCAGCATGGCCCTCTTTGGTTCCCATAATGACTATTCCTCCACTTGTCGCTCATACCCTCAGCACTCCTCCCTCTCATGGGAGGAGAGTTTAGCAGAACCTTCCCAAAGACAGGACCATTGGAGAATATGAAGAGGTGTCATGAGGAACAGAGTAAAGTGGGTAGAAAAATAAAAAAGATGGGGAAGGGGTGTGTAGCTTGCTTAGTAAGTGCGAGGCCTTGGATTCGATTCCACATGCGCCAGGTACGGTGGCACAATCCTGTAATCCCAGCACTCAGGAAGCTGAGGCAGGAGGACTGCCATGAGTTCAAGGCCATCCTGGGCTACAAAGCAAGTTTATGACCAGCTTGGGCTATAAAATGAGACCCTGTCTCAAAAACAAAAAGCAAACCATCACTTTCAGCATTTTTTCTACCTCACTCCCTCCACTAATTCAATCTACTACCAGTCCCAGCATTTCCACGGATGTCCTAAGTAGATCTCAAGCCTATCCTCTTCTCCCCCCATCCTGCCTGTCCCCAGCTTCAGGCCAGTGTGCACCCCCTGCACCCAGTGACGTGGTCCTCATGGGACATTCTGACTCTGATGCTGCTTCCCCTTCAACTCAACCTCCACACTGTGGCCAGAGTAACCTTTCAAACCCAGCGGCTCACTCTCACTCCTCCCTTCTCAAACCCACTTGGGGCCCCTCATTGCAAGCTCTTGATCCTTGACTCTCAAAAGTTGTGCGTGTCTCCCCTGATGCCCAAGGTGCGCTCACTCAAAGCCTCAGCCAGCTTTGCTGGATGCCTTCCTGCCATGTCTCACACTATCCTCCCAGCACTTCAGAGGTGGCCTTCAGCTTTTAGTGTTGTAGACCCTCAAATACGATGAAACATGACATGCTTCAGCTGAGCAACTCCTCTGCATAGCATCTTCATCCTCCCCACTCCCAGTACCCCTTTTGCATTCCCTGATGTAAACTCCGATGAGATATGATGAGTCTTTTCTAGGCTGGATGAGACGAAGAGCAAAGGCTCGGATTCATTCACCAAGTAGTTGCTAGCATATACAATGCCTTTTTACAAGTTTACAGAAAGACACTGACCCAGCTAGACTTGTAATGAGAATTTTCCGGAAAGAGGTAAAGGCATCATGTCACACTGATACATGCATATCCGTGTTTACAACCATGCAGCTCGTAACAGCTAAATCTTGGAAGCAGCTTATGCCCACCACTGAGTAAATGGATAAATAAAATATGGTATGTGAAAACACTGGAGTATTACTCTGCCATAAAAAAATAAATTTGATTCACTTATGGAAAAATGGATACACATCAAAGAGCATAAAGCTAAGTGAAATGAATCAGGCACAGAAACTTAAATATCACATGATTTCTCCTATATGAGAAACCCAAAATATAAATAATCTAAAGAGTAAAATAGAAGATACATAATAGAAAACAAGGAGGTAGACTTTGTGGAGACAGAAAAGGGTGCTGGGGATTAGGGAAGATGAATGGCAGGAAGGGAAGGGGAAGTGAAGACGATTAATATATGATATGTATATGCACCAATTCCCCAAGCTGACTGTAATTATTATATACTGCAAAGCATTATGTTCCAGTCTAGCAGATCTCAAGGAATTCCCAAGAGGGCCCAGGTTTTCTCTTTGGTGTAGACCAGTTTCTCTTAGTCCCAGTGTGGCAATCTGCTTAGTTGTTGTAGGATTATTTTTTCCAAAATAATACTTATGAGAAAGAGACTCAAAGACATTTCCTCAACCATGAGGATAAATAAGGGGAAAAAAGGTTCCCCCTTCTCAGGGCTGATAAGAGCCTGAAAATACTGCAATACTGCGAGTGGCTTGGTCAGGAGACAGTGTGCTGGGTTTTAGCATCTTTTACTCTCTCCACCCAAGCCATTTCTGCAGAGAACACAGAAGCAAAAGCAATTCCTTACTCAGCTGTCCATGCTTCCTCCCACAGAATGGAGGGTACAAGCAGGGAGACAGGCAAATAAAGGGGTCCCTCTCTGAACCCCAGACAGTGGGGCTGAAGTTCCTCACTTCTTGCAGGTGAATGCTAGAATCTAAAGTGAGGCTGGAGGAAGTAGTTTCAGCTTGTGGGGAAGAGGCTGCTGGAGGCAGGAGCCACATCAGACATGGTTGAGACTTGGAGGGAAGTTTTGAGCAGGAAGCTAACTTTTGGTAAGTGACAGAAATTGATGGTGGGCCATTGCAAGTGAGCTAAGAAAAGGTCTCAGGCTGGGTAGGGTGGTACACACTTTTAATCTCAGCACTCTGGGAGGCTGAGGCAGGAGAGTCGCAGTTTCAGCTCAGCCTGGACAACATAATGACCTAGTAAGACCCTGTCTCAAAATAAAACAAAATAAAGGCTGCGGATATATCTTGGTGGAAAGGCCCTAGGTTCATTGCCCAGGACAACATGCACAAACATGCACTAGGTCTCAGCCTACAAGATCCCATAGAATGTCCCCTGAGGATCTAGATACTGTCTTTGGGGTTAACTCAGCCTTTCCTAGTCCCACTGTGACAATCCAGCTTGATTGCAGCCGGACCCAAGCAGAGGTCTTATCTCGCCTTGTCCAGCAGGTGGCAGCTGTGTTCAAGACCCAGCGCCTCCAGAAAGCTGGGCCGTTCTGGAGCTGGTGGGCCAGCGTCCAGGTGACTGAAGTAGCTGCTGCCCCTGGCAGGCCCAGTGGAAAGATTGATGGCACGGACATTGCTCGGGCTGGCCAACACAGGCATTGATTTTCATTTAGGAGAACAATTAAATATTAATTTTCACTTTGTTAAGCTAGAGAGAGTGAATAAAGCCAATTCTGGCAGTAGCAGAAGAAGGCAGGCCATGTGGAAGGTCTGCAGATGCAAGAGTCACCAAAGGTAGATGCGCTCCGGTCACCACCCTCACCAGAGCCGAAGGTCCCTGTCTGCCCCCAAGTGGGCTCAGTAACAGAGCAGTAGGTAGGTGAATGAGTTCTGCAGCCAGACTAACTGGGCTCAAGGCCCGGATCTTTCCTTTAGTAGCTATACAACATTGGGAAAATCACTTGATTTATTTTTAATTGAGACTTTCACTCTGTAGTCCAGGCTGTTCCTGAACTCACTGTGGAGTCCAGGATGGCCTCAAACTCACAGCAATCCTCCTGCCTCAGCCTCCCAACTGCTGGGATTACAGGCATGTGCTACAGTGACCAGTTTATGTGATACCGGAGAATCAAACACAGGGCCTTGCATATTCTAGGCAAGCCCTGTAACCACTGTGCTATTCATCCAGCCTGAGTTTTCTTTTTTTTTGAGACAGTCTCACTCTATAGCCCAGGCTGGTCCTGAAATCACTGGTGTAGCCTGTGCTGTCCTTGGACTCAGAACAATCTGCCTGCCTCAGCCTCCTGAGTGCTGGATTACAAGTGTGTGCCACCACCCCCAGCAAATCACTTGATTTTTGAGACTCAGTTTCCTCATCTGTAAAATGGAGATACCAATCACAACAGGTTTTTTTAATAAAGGATTTACTGACTTAGAAAATGTAAATTACCATGAACACTGGCCTCAGTAGCTGTTATGTACTGTTTGGCTTTTCTCCCCAGTGATTCTCCTAATTCTCTAGGGCTTCCCAGCCCCTATCTCAGGTGCCCTCATCCTTGTAGAGCCTTCCCAGTAGCCCTCGCTGAGTGCAGCCTTACGGCTTGTTGGGAAATGCTCTTCTCTCCAAACTCGTCTGAATTTTTTTTTTTTTTTTCACTGTTTCCCATTGGCTGTGAGGATAAAGTCCAAAGGTTCCAGGATGGTACTCGGTTTCCTTCAGCCGCTGCTCTCTGTAGCTCCTCTCTCCGACCGGTAGTCCCACCTCCTTTCACGCCCACCTGTCCCTCCTGTCACTGCCCCTTTGTCGCGCTGTTTCCCACACGGATTTTGTGGCTCGCCTCGCTGCCTCTCCTCTCGGTTCTAGCAACGGAACTCATTTGCTCCCACGGTTACATGAGTGATGACTTCTGCTCCTGTTCTGCGAATGCTGCTGTTGCTCTCACTGCGCTGCTACCGCCAGCTAGCCCGTGTGGAGTGCCTATTTCCTGCCAAGAACGGTGCTAAGCACTGTAATGACTTAACTCATTTAACCACTGCAATGACTCTATGAGTTCAATCTCACAGGTGAAGAAACTTAGACGGAGAGGAAAAGACTTGCCCATGGTCACAGAGCTAGTGAATGGCGGGGCATGTACCCGACTCCATGACCTGCATACAGAGTGTTGGAGATGGTGGTTAATTGGTATTGCTTGGCACTGAGGCTCCAAGAGTGAAGCTCAAGCAGCTTCGGTTACTAAATTGGTTCTAGGCTCTGACGCCCCATCAGACTCAATAAGCTCTTGGCAAAGTTAGTTCCGTTGCTGGACAGCTCCGATTCCTTATACTGAACTGAAACCCAAATCTGTTTCTTCTGCATGCTGGTCCTGATCTTGACATCTGAGGCCACACATATGTAGTAAGCCAAATCCCGCTTCAGAACCTGAAGGCAGCTACCCTGCACCCACTCCCAAAGTCATACTTATTGGGATCTCACTCTCTACCGGGCACTTGGAGTTCTCACTATAGCTGGATGAGCTAGATGTCCACACAACCCCCTCCTTATAGGTGAGAAAGCTGAAGCTCCGGAGTTTATGCATCTGGTGACACAGGATAGATGGCAGAGCTGAGATTTAAATCTAGGTCTGTGACTCTGGAAAACCAGTGTTCTTAATGTTTATGTTATGATGCCTTCCTATGTAAGTCCAACTTCACCCTATCTTCTCCAGAAGTATATCCCAAATTCCTTCAAATATCATCCCAGCACAGTTTGTGTCTTTGTGCCATCCTGCTGTTCCTTTCCTGGTGAGCCTAATGACCGTCTCAAAGCTCGTCCTAGGATGGACAGTCTCGGGTTTGGCCTTTGCCTATGACATTTGAATAGTGTTCTTGTTCCAGATACACCATCTTCAGACAGGAGAAAAATGAAGCTGGGTAGCATGACTTACTTTTGGTAACTCATCTTACACTGGCTACTTCTTGTTTCTACCACACTGTCAGTAGAAACCATTTTACCTCTTTATTTATTTATTATTCTGAGACAGGGTCTCATTCTGTATTCTACGGTGGTTCTGAACTCACTATGTAGCCCAGACCAGCCTTGGACTCAGGACAATCCCCCTGCCTCAGCCTCCTGAGTGCTTGGATGACAGGCGTGTACCACCACGCCCAGTTCATGTGGTACTGGCAAACTGAACTCGGGTACTTAGCACTTGCATAGTGCATAGAAGGCAAGCACTTTAACTGCTGAGCTATTCCTCCAGCCCATTTTACCTCTTGCCCAATGCCTAGCCATTAGCCAAGAACAGACCACGCATAGTTTGTACTTATAAGTTTAGCTGTGAATGAAATCTGGGATCACCTAACTTAAGCTACATGTTGGAGCATGGCACAAAGACAATCCTGATGAATAAAGGCTCCTCAAAGAAATGACAGGAAAAGGACCAGGAGGAAGTGCCATGGAAGATCGGAGAACTAGAGAAAATAAGATACCAGCTCAGCAGAGAACCACCTCTCTGTGTAACTTCGCACATGCTCACATCAGTGACAAATGACACCTGAGGCCATGATTTTAGCCAAAGTGAACAAATTCTATCTTAGCCCACAGCACTGCTACCCTTCCCAAAGGGTTGGGGGAGCCCTTGGCCCTTGGGTCTTCAGCCCATTTCTTTGACCCAGAAGACTGAGTATAACAGAATTTGTAGCTGTTCAGGGCACAGGTAAACCCTCTCCTAGAAAGATGAGTCTGCTTCTAGTTCTTGGTCCCAACCCAACCCCGCATGCTGCTTTGACATACAGATGGAGGACTGTCCCCAACCTGAAGTGATTCCCACCCCTCCAACCCTGGCAGACTTACCCCTGGCAGGGTCTTCTGCTCGTGTAGTGCACTCTGGGCCTTGAGAGCAGAGTCCCGGGCGCAGTAGGTGAGGAAGGCACAGCCTGAGGAGGAAGAGGCTGGCTCAGGGAGTTTCCTGAATCCCCCAAATACTCTTCTATTAAGTTGACAAACATAAGGCCACTCTCTTTTAAGCAAGAACATTGTTTCTGGGAGCATCACTCTCCCCTTTCCACTTTTTTTTTCTGAAGGGGATGGTCTTCACATACCTGGGGACCTGTGTCCCAGACTCTAGCTCCCTCTCCTGGCTGCCTACCCAGGGCACATATGTACCCATGCCCAGTCACATGCTCATACAATCCCTCATCTCCCCTCCCCACTCTAGCCATAAATCCTGCTGAGGTTAAGCCTCCCTAAGCGGCTTTGCCTTCATCTTTAACCCAGACTCCCCTTCCTTTTTGGATACAGACTCGTGGAGTCTCCCAGGGTCAGCATAACTCAGTTTCATGTGGGAGGAAGCAGCAGAATAAGAGGAATATTATGAGCCAAGCCTGGTCTCAGCTTCTTCTCCACACATCTCTCCCCATCTAAAACTAGAGATGAACTGACTTGAGGCTTGGGAGATGGTCTGGCCTAAGGGCTTCTACAGCTGGGAGCTTCCAGAGGCCTCCCCCCAAGTCCTACCCAAGGAACTTGATTGTCCACTCTCCCAGGGCTTCAATATGGAGTCTCTTAAAGGGTTATTGTGCCCCAAATCTGATTTCGCTATTAAAAAAAAAGAAAGACCAACATACAGGACAGAGAAGGAGTCTCATTTGAGCCAAAGGGTCAGACCTATTCCTCTTTGTTCAGCTTCCAAAACTGTAGTCTGCTTAGAAGCACTGAGGCAGGGAACCTTTCCTTTCCAACACTCCTGGAGCAAATCATTCATTCAGAAAATACTGAATACTTATGGCGGGACATTATAATGAGTTTAGGGATAGAGAGACAACAGGATAGACACATTACCTGCCCTTATGGGGATTAGGTAAATAATGAAGGGCACCTGAGAACAAAGAGTTGAAGAATGTCTCAAGAAGACACTAAGTCCTCAAGAACAAAAGCACTGAATCCTCAACCAGGTGGCAAGAAGGGTGATGATTATTTCAGATAGAGAAACAACATCTATGAAGACAGAGTCAATATGTTAGTGTATTGGGACAAGGATGGTGGCACATGCCTGTAATCTTAGCCCTCTGGATAGCTTAAGCAGGGGGATAACAAGTTTGAGTCCAGCTTGGGCAACTTAGCAAGACCAAATCTCAAAATGAAAATAAAGTATAAAATAAAATAGGCTGAGTATATAGCTTAGTGTGAATGCCCTTCAATCTCCAGTGCCACCAGAGAGAGAGAGAGAGAGAGAGAGAGAGAGAGAGAGAGAGAGAGAGAGAGAGAGAGAATCTAGTGTACTGGGGCCAGGTGTGGTGGCTCATGCCTGTAATCCCAGCACTCTGGGTGACTAAGGAAAAAGAATTAGATGCTCGGACCTAGCCTAGGCAACCTAGTGACTTTTGTGAGACCATGTCTCAAAATAAAAATGGGCTGAGGGTGAGCTCGGTGCAAAGGTCCCAGGCTCAATCTGTAGTACCACCAAAAAAAAAAAGGTGTTGAGGAAATAGAAGCCCACTGTGGTTGGCGGCTGGTGAATAGGATGGAGTGGCTAGTGGAACAGGCAAGAATCAGGTCATATATATAGCCTTACAGGACTCAATCAGATTTTAAACTTTTTTCTGAAAGCAAGGGAGAGCCACTAGAGGGTTTTCAGCAGAGTTGTGACATGATAGGATCTGTGTTTTTATAAAGAACCTTTTAAGTGTAGGAAGGAGAAGGACTAAAGGAGGAGAAAGTGGACATGGGAAGCCATTAGGAGCTTGGCGCTGTTTTCCACTTAGACCTCAGAAAACTAGAAAAGCAAATTGAAATTTTTTTCTGGTGACTTCCATTGGGGCTGCCTTCCTAAGATGGGCAGATTATCTGCTGTTCATTGAATTAGAGCTCTTAAGAGAACACCTGCCCAACTCTTATCAGTAGGGAAACTGAAGTCCAGAGAGTATGTCAGTGGCAGGGCAGTATTTGAAATTTTCTGTTTCTGAGGCTGGGGTTATTTTCAAAACACAGTGGTTGCTTCCCTGGGTACCCAGTGATCAAAAGGAAAATGAGTCATTCTGGTTTCAGACATCACTGTTGCTGGGGGGAGGGTGGGAAAGATGTTGACTTGGCGACCCACCATAATCATCTTGCAAGGCGATATTTAGCTTTGGAGAGGTGCAGACTCATCTGGAACTAAGTCACCAAACACCTGATTCCACTTACATCACTACTCTGTCTCCTGCCACCAAACCATGTCATTTGACGTCAGAACCAAGCATGGGGCCTATCTAAAAGGCTCAGGGGCCCAACTGCTACTTAAAGGAGTCTGGCAAACTACCTGAGGTGGAGGGTAGAAGAATGGAGAAACAGAAATACAGAGAATCATGGTTTGAAGGACAGATAAATAAGGAAAACAGGAACAATTAGTCCTTAATGAGAAACAGAGAGAGAGAGAGAGAGAGAGAGAGAGAGAGAGAGAAGAGGGTACAGCTGATAGTGCATGAGAAAAGTGAGAATTACAAGTATCTATATACTTCCTTTATTGTACAGGTAACTTACAAAAATTAGGTTTGTACTTGCATGCTAAAATCAATATCTAGAAAATAAAATGTTACTATACATGGATGGACAGATAGGTGGTTGGACTGCACTATCAAGACTCTGAATGGTGTGTTCTTCTTACATGGCCCCTTTCACATACCCTCCAGAGGTGAAAGCTGCACCCCCACTCAGGTGGCTTTAGCACTTTTCTCGGCATTTTCCTGAATCCCCTACATTAGTGTACCAAGGAACCTCCCAAAGATCTCCCAGCTGAAAAGAGGTGGTGATTTGATTCCAGATCTCAGCCGGATCTCATTTAGGAATGTATCTTTGGCTGCTATCCAAGGCCTCACCACTCCTCTTTTTTTTTTTTTAAATCATGAAGGAGAGTTAGTCACTTTTCCCACCAGAAACCCAAAAGCACAACATGGTGGTGGTGTGGGGAGATAAAGATGTTTCTCCTCAAATCATCTTTCTCCTGCCCACATATGATATATGACTCTGGCTCTGTTACTTTAGCTCAGCCTGGATAGACTTTTCTGCATGTAAACAAGCTTCCTCCCTTGCTCTACGGGAAGAAAGGGGTGTGGCTGGACAGAACTGTGGTGTCTCTGTCTTTCTAGAAAGGACGAGGAGAAGATTCCCCCTCATCCTTTTATTCCTCTTCAGCCTGACCCACCCTGGAGTTGCTGTGGTCTAGGACCAGCCTTTGAGGGAAGGAAAGGAGGAGGCCATCAAAGAATTGGAAAGAGCAAAGAAGAGGAACAGAAGAGAGGATTCTAGGATAAAAGAAGTGTGGATTCAACTAAGAGCAAGCCTAAGGCAGGGCTCACAGTGTGGCAAGAATTCTCAGCTAAAGTTGGGGTTCTGGACTCAAAAGATGAACGTTGAGAGTCTAGCAAAGGGAAGGAGGTTGGTATAATTGTGAAACATGGGGGCATTTGGAACTGAGAGCCTCCTGGGTGGTGAATTGCGTTTCGTACTGGACAGATCTTGATTCTGAAGAACTAGAGAGAGTTTTGGTCTGTGGGATTTTAGGCTGGCAGTCTGAGAGTCAAATGAAGGCTCTGAGGATTGGCTGGAGTTAGAGGCCAGGAAGTGTGTCCATGTCCAAGATACAGGTGTGAGTAGTCAGGCCTGAGTGGTGTGGCACCAGATGGAAGGTTCAGGAATGCATAGGTCCAGGGTTTAAGAGATTGAGCATGTCAGAAAGCTAGAAGGTGTAATAAGTTTCCAATTTTTTGGATTTTGGGATGTGAAATGGGAAGAAATATGGACAGGCTCAGTTGAAAAGGGGGATTGTTCGGACGTGCGAAGTGAAAGGTAGAAATTTGGAGGTTAGAGTGAAGAACATGTTAGGGTACTAGAGTGATGATCAAGAGAAAATTCTGGAGGGGACAGGGCTGAAGTGAGGCAGGTGACAGACTGATGTTGGACTAGGTCTAGGTAGGGCTGAGGATGGGGGTGCGGATGAGGCTGGGATTGGGCTGGGCTACACACTAATTGAATTGGGGCTGGGCTAGGCTGGGCTGGGCTGGGCTGGGCTGGGCTGGGCTGACCCCCGCGCACCTTTGTGGAGGCCGGTGAGCCGGTCCTTCAGCACCGTCAGCTCGTAGATGCGGCCGAACTCCTCGAACAGCGGCTTGAGGTCCTGCTCGTCCAAGCCCCGCGGGATCTGCCCCACGAAGAGCTTGATGGCGTCGTGGTCCTTCATGGGCACAGCGGTACCTGGGTTTAGCCCGCTCATGCCGACGCCGCTGTCCGCGGTGCTGAAACCCAGGCGCGGGCCGGGGCCGGCGGGCGGCGCAGACCCTCCGGGCGCCGCGGCCATATCCCCGCCCAGTTCGCCCTCCCCCGGGTCCCACGGGTCCCGTCTGTCCCGCCGTCCCCTCCCTGGACCGGTGGCGAGGGCCAGGGGAGGGGGCGGGGCCCGGGCTGCGAAGGCGGGGGGCTGCCCAGGGGGCGGGGCCCGGATGGAGGGGCGTTGAGGGGTGGGGCGGGCTGGAAAGGGGCGGGGCCGGGGGCGGGGCGGACCGGAGCCGAGGCGGCGGGACGCTGGGGTCTGGCTTGAGGTCCCCGCGCGGCGCTCTCTGGGCTCCCGCCCGAGCTCCCGGAGCCGAGCCCCGAGTCCCAGCCCCCGTGCTTGGTGACGTCAGGCAGCTGGCCGCTGAGTCTACGCAAATGATTTGCATAATAAGGAGGCAGTGGCCAATCAGAGTGGGAGTTGACCGGGCTCTGCCGGGGGCGGGAGGGGCTGCTGGGCTCACGCGCGCCTGCTCGCCATGGCAACCAGACCCTCGGATGCCCTGTGGGTCGAGAGCGCGGGCGTGGCCGCGGATCGCGTGTGTGCGCTTTGGACCTCGTGAGGGGAAGTAGCTTCGTCATGCGTGGTGGTGTGTGCGGGAGTCAGAGCTAGTTCCCTCCTCACACACAGGCACGCGCAGGCACATACACCTCCAGCAGCTAGAGCGTTTTCTGCGGGGGTGGACGGGGAATTCCTCTTCTCCATTCCTACTAGAGAAGCCAGCCTGTCCCACCCTGTCCCATCGCGCACGTCTCTGTCTCTCTGTGGTTTCTCCAATCATCACTTTCTTACCCCTGAATCTCAAAACACTCGTCTTCCTGCGTCTTCCTGCGTCCTTAAAAGAGATAATAAAACAAAGTACTCTTTGAACACGGATTTCCTCTTCAGGCGAGTGAAGGAACTTATATTAGCCATATTTGCTCTGCATCTGTTTAGCACCAGGTCTCTGGTTCATTCCGATCCTGTACACTCAAGTGTTACCTTCCTTTTCTAGAAAATGAAGCTGAGGTTCTTAGAGTCAAGGAGGTTATGGTCAGGCCGGCGCCTAACGTTTGCTGAGCCAGAGCAAAGATGAAATGAAAATTAACATACTGTATGTCTAAGTATTTAAAAGCTTAATCGAATTGCAATTTGTTAAATAAAATGTTTGTGTCTATATTCACGAATACATATTCATAATAACAAAAATGAAAAACATTTGTAAAGCTATATTCTTTAGATGACAGAGCTTTGGCAAAATATCAGAGCTGATGGAATTTTACAACCTTTGCACATTGGTAGGTGTCCTCTTGACAGGCTAGGGATGTTTGGGCAAACTAACAATACAATAAATATAACTACTTTATAAATTATCTACGCCATAATTTTTTCTTGCCTTTCATGAAAATGTGAATTGCATCATTTTAATAGAGATTGAATCGATGCCCATTGATTTAAGAAACTGCTTGAGAACAACAATTGCAATTGGAATCATCAAAAAACTTATTAAAGGGGTGACACCACAGCTCAGTGGTTAACGTGTTTGCCTGGCATGTGCAAAGCCCTGGGTTCGATTCCCCAGCATTACATGAGAAAGATTAGCTGGGCATGGTGGCACACACCTGTAACCCTAGCATTTAGGAGTCTGACGCAGGAGGATTGCAATGAGTTTGAGACCAGCCAGGGCTGCGTAGTGAGTTCAGGACCTGGAATACAGAGTGAGACCCTGTCAAAAAATTTCTTCAAACAATATTCAAATTCAGAAATTATGATTTTAAAGCTAGGCCTGGTGGTGCCTGCCCATAATCTCAGCACTCTCTCTTTAGAGGCAAGAGGATTGCAAATTTGAGTCCAGCCTGGGAAATTCAGCGACTTAGTGTGGTCCTGTCTCAACAAACAAACAACAACAACAACAACAAAAATAAACTTAGAAGTCATGATTTTTAAAACTATTTTTCTTATTAAAAGCTTACTTCTGGCAATTACTTGATTATAAAATGAATTACCAGAACATTTTATTTTCATTCAGTTCCATGTATGCTTTTTCCTTGAGATTTCCTGTGACCTATTGGTTATTTATAAATGTATTGTTGAGTTTCCAGATATTTGGAGATTTTCCTCTTTGGAGATTTCTAGTTTGAGTTCATTGTGATCAGAACACATTGTGTATGATTTCATTTTTTTTACATTTGTTTGCATTTTTACATTTGTCAAGATTACTGGGTCTGGGGACATAGCTCAGTGGTTAAAGAACTTACCTAGGAAGTGCAAGGCCCTATATTTGATTCCCCAGTACCTCATAAAAATTACTCAGGTGTGATGACTACTGACATCTATAATCTCAACACTCAGGAAGCTGAGGCAGGAGGATTGTGGTGAGTTTGAAGCCAGCCAGGGCTACAAAGGCAGTTCAAGACCAGCTTAGAATACAGAACAAGACCCTGTCTCAAACGAACAGACAGAATTTCTTTTGTAAGCTTCAGAATGTGGTGTATGTATACCTTGCTGTTGTTGAGTAGAGTCTCTGTGTGTGTGAGAGTGAGTGAGTGTGTGTGTGTGTGTGTGTGTGTGTGTGTGTGTGTGTGTGTGTTGCTTAGTTTTGAGTAGAGGTCTGGTATGTTGCCTGAACTGGTCTCCAACTACTAGGCTAAAGCTATCCTCCTGCAACAGCTCCCCAAGTGCTGAGACAACAGGCACATAATGCAGAGTTCTATGAATGTTAACCAAATCCTGTCGGTTGGTGGTATTGTCGAAGTCTTCTGTGTGCTTAAAGATATTATGTCTACTTGTTTTATCAGTTAAAAGAGAGGTTTTGAAGTCTCCAGTGATAATTGGGAATTAGTCTATTTCTCCTTTTGGTTCTTCTAGTTTGTGCCTCTTATATGTTGCAGCCCTGTTTTGGGAGCATACAAATTTATAATTGTGATACTGGGCTGGAAGAATAGGTCAGCAGTTAAAGCTCTTGCCTAGCAAACTCAAGGCCATGGGTTCGATTCCAAGCACCACATAAGCTGGGCATGATGGTGCATGCCTGTAATCCCAGCATTCTTAAACTGAGGCAGAAGGATTGCCATGTGTTCAAGGCCAGCCTGGGCTACTACATACTGAGTTCTGGATTAGCCTGGACTGCCAAGCAAGACCCTGTCTCAAAAACCAAGCAAGAAAAACAAAAAAATGTGATATCTTATTTGTGGATTGATCTTTTTATTATTAGGTAATGTAGTGTCTACTTTGCATAAACTTTTTGCTCTGAGAACTACTTTGTCTGATATTAATATAGCCACTTATGCTTTCTTTTGATTAATAGTTGAAGAACATATCTTTTTCTCTACTTTGTCTTTCAACCTACTTACTTAGGTAAGATAGAGAGAGAGAGAGAGAGAGAGAGAGAGAGAGATACTGGGGACTGAATCCATGCCCAGCCCTTAAGGTCTGAGCCGCTGATATTACAGGCATGTGACACCACACCTGGCTTTGCTTTTATTTTGTTTATTCTTCATTTCTGTTTCTTTTTTCTTGAATTTTTTATTTTTTGGGGGTAACTTGATCCTAATATACATATGTGACTTATCATAGTCTGCTGCCATTAACATTTCATCAGTTTGGTGAACTGTGGAAACTTTACATACCAGTAAGTCTCCTTAGCCTCTCCCATTTACAGTAGTTGTAAATATGCTATCTATGTACTGTAAGAACCACATCAGACAGTGCTAGTCAAACACCATTTAGGAAATGCTAGAGGAGCACTAGAAGTCTATTACATTTGGCAATATTTTTCCTCCTTCCCTTGTTCTTTCCTCCTTCCTGGTAGTCCAAGATTCCTTCTTTTATTTCCTTTTCATTTTAAGGCTTTCCTTCAGTGATTCCCCAGCACCACAAAAGCCAAGTGTGGTGGTTCACACCTGTAATCTCAGCACTCAGGAGACTGAGGCAGGAGGATTGCTGTGAGTCCAAGGACAGCCTGGACTATACTGTGAGTTCAGGAGCAGCCTGAGCTAGAGTGAGACCCTGTCTCAAAAATATTTTTTTCTTCAGTCATCCTTTTGGACTAGTTCTGTTAGTGACAGATTTTCTAAGAATGTCTTGATTTTTCCATGATTCCTTAAAGATATTTTTGCTGAATACTGAGTTTTGGGTCGAGGATTTGTTGTTGCCACTTGGCAATTGAACGACGTGCCTTTTCTCTTTGGCTTTCATTGGTTCTGATGAAATATCCTTTGCTGTTGAAATTCTTTCCCTCTTATAAGTATATGTGACCTTTTTCTCAATTTTTTGTGATAATAGGGATTGAAACCAGAGCTGTTGCATTGAGTTACAGCCCAGCCTTTACTTATTTGTTCATTTATTTTATTTTGAGACAGATTCTTCCTAATTTCTAAATTTCCCAGGCTGAGCTTGATCTTGTGATTCTCTTGCCTCAGCCTCTCAGAGTGCTGGGATTACAAGCATAACCACTATGCCCACCTTTCTACCTTTTTCTTTCCTTTAGCTTTAAGAAGTTTGATGGGGCTGGGAGAATAGCTCAGAGGTTAGAATTCTTGCCTGCCAAGCACAGACCCTGGTTTTACCCCACAGCACCACATAAACAAAGTGTGGTGATGCGCATCTGTAATCCTAGCACTTGGAGGCTGAGGCAGTAGGATTGCCATATCTTCAAGGACAGCCTGGGCTACATAGTGAGTTCAGAACCAGCTAGGCCTACACAGTGAAACTCTGTCTCAAAAGAAAAGAAAAGAGAGAGAGAGAAAGAGAGAGAGAGAATAAGTTTGACTATATGTATCTGATATTAATTTCTTTGGCTATTTTTGGGGGGTTGCCTCATTTCTTTAATCTGTGGATTTATTTCTTTTACGACACTGCATAGTTTTCAAACACTGTTTCTTTTTCCTTTTTTTTTTTTTCCTCCAGGGTTACTACAAAAGTTATATCACATCTGTCATTATAATACCATAGGTCCTTGAGACTCTGCACATTTTCTTTTTCTTTTTTCGAGACAGGGTCTCGCTCTGTAGCCCAGGCTGGTCCTGAACTCACTGGTGTAGCCCAGGCTGGCCTTGGACTCAGGACAATCTACCTGCTTCAGCCTCCTGAGAACTGGGGTTACAGCATACGCCACCACGCCCAGCTTTATTTGGTTCTGGGGAATTGAACTCAGGGCGTCATGCTTGCAAAGCAAGTGCTTTAACCACTGTGCTATGCCTCCTGCCCCCTGCATGTTTTCTTTAAAGTCTTATTTCTTTCTGCTGTTCATATTTAGTAAACTCTGTAATTCTGTCTTCAAGTTCACTGATGCTTCCTCTATTGTTTTCATTCCATGCTGAGCTCATTGGTTGAGTTTTTCATTGTGGTGTCTGTATATTTTAGTTAGAAAATTTCTCTTTTGTGGCAATAAGGTCCATTTGGTTAAAATTTATATTTTCTGCATCTGTGCTGCATTTCCAGTTTTTTTTTTCACTTGATTCAAGTGTACTTGCAATGCTCACGGATGCATTTTACAGTGGCTGCTCTAAAAACCTTAACTGAGAACTCCCCCATCTGTGTCATCTCGGAATTGATGACAAATGGCTGTCCTTCTTCATCAGAGTTTATTTTTTTTCTCATTCTTGAAATACTGAGTGATTTTTTTATTCCTCAACATTGAGCATTTGAGGTATTTTGTTATGAGACTCTGGATCTTATTTAATAAGCTTCCTGTGACCCCAGTCTGGCGGGGGAGGGGGGGACACTGCCATGTTACTGCCAGGTGGGTGGTGAAGTTCAGGTTTCCCAGCAGGTCTCTGCTGAAACCAATCAGAATGAGTGAGGGGTGGTTTCATCAAGACGGAGCAGGGAGTAGTAGAGCTCTTGGTCTCCGGCACTACAAAACATTGCTTTTGATGCTCTTGTCATTACGTGAGATCACGGTTCCTGGTAGATTTCCTGCTCAGAACTCCTTTTTGTGAATTAAAATAGTCACTTAAGCTTTCTTTTGATTAATCTTTGGAGAGTATATCTTTTTCCACCCTTTTGCTTTCAACTTACCTGCATAATTATATAGACACATATTTTTTGTTGGTTTTGTCCTTTATTTTATTAATAATCTGTATTTAATTGCTTTAGATGGCCATTTTTTCCCTCATATCCAGTTGATGTAGCACCATTTGTAAATTAGAGCATCCTTTCCATCGAATGGCCTTGGTGTCTTTGTTAAAGTCCCTGAGTATACTTGTGTGAATTTATTTCTGATCTCTTCTGTTCCATTGATCTTTCACCAAACACTAAACCATCTTAAAGCACTGAGGAAGCTGAGGCAGGAGGATTTCCACTTGTTCAAGGCCAGACTGAGCTGTATAGTGAGTTCAGGACCAGCCTGGACTACAGAGTGAGACCCTATCTAAAAAAAGAAAAAAGAAAAAAAAAAGGTTTCATTATTACTGGTGCATGATAAATTTTTTTTCCTTAAAGAGTTTTCCTTTTTATTAGTATGTATTTGCAGTACATCATAGTTCCATTCAGCCTGACGACTTGGTGCTCATGCCTGCTGCATGTTATTGTTTTCATGTTCCCCCCTTCCCCACCCTCACCCCCGCCCATATCTCCTTTCCCTTGTCACAAAACTATCCCCATCTCCCTGTCTCCTAT
Source organism: Ctenodactylus gundi (assembly GCA_004027205.1). Lineage (NCBI taxonomy): Eukaryota > Metazoa > Chordata > Mammalia > Rodentia > Ctenodactylidae > Ctenodactylus > Ctenodactylus gundi. The sequence goes on along the minus strand of PVKB01003239.1, from coordinate 188,562 downwards.
CATCTCTCTTATTTGGCCCGTTTACTTTTTTATACTTTGGGTTTCTTATAGTAGAGAAACCGTGCGGTATTCAATCTTACTGGGCAGAATTCACTTCGTTAAGCATGATGGTCTCAAGTTGCTTCCATTTTCCTAGAAATGACTCAAAATTTACCCTTCTTTATGGCAGGGTAATACTCCACTGTGTATATATGTACCACATTTTCTTTATCCATTGATCTATTGATAGATATACCGGCACCTTCCATGTTTTAGCTATTATGATTTGTGCTGCTATAAACATGGGTACAATTGTATCTTTGTTATGCGATGACATTAACTCTTTTGGAAAGATACTCGGTATAGCTGGCTCAAGGGGTGTATCTACTTTCAGTTTTTTTGAGGAATCGCCCCACTGCTTTTCATAATAGTTGTACCAGTTTACAGTCCCACAAACAACATAGAAGAGTTCCCGTTCTCCACATTTTCACTAACATCTGTTGTTTTTTGAGTTCTTAATACAGTAAATCTTATTTTTTTATTTTATTATTTTGCTATTGAATGACTCAAAACACACAGTAAATCTTGAAGTTAAAATGTTGTCAGTCATTTAACTTTCTTCTTCAATATATTGGTTAGTCTGGGTCATTTGCCTTTTCATATAAACTTTAGAACCAAGTCACCAATACCAATCAAATAACTTTCTGGGATTTTACTGTAATCGCATAGATCATATTGGAAAAATTAGTTTCTGAATATTGACCCTTTTTATCCACAAACATGGAATATCTCTTCATTTTCCTAGATAGTCTTTCATTTCTTCCTTCTAGGTTGGCGGGCTTTCTTTATTCTTCCCCAAATCTTTCACTCCCCTTTCTCCTAGTTCACATGTTTTCTGAATAGAAGTCAAATGTAATTTATCTTGTTCTTCTGTAGGTAGATTTGATAGTTCTTTTTTTAAAAAAGATTTTTGTCTTTGATTTTTTTGTAGTTTTAAAATTACATTAAATTTAATTTTTTTGCAATGATGGGGATTAAACCCAAAGCCTTCACTCAGAGCTATATTTCCAGGCCTATTTAAAGTTTTTATTTTGAGAAATAGAGTGGTAGCACAATGATTAGAGCACTTGCATAGCAAACGCAAAGCCCTGAGTTCAACTCCCAGCACTGCATAAACTGGGCATGGTAGTGCCCGCCTGTAATCCAGCACTTGGGATCTTGAGGTGGGGGGATTGCGGTGAGTTTGAGGCCTGCCTGGGCCACATAGTGAGTTCAGGACTAGCCTAGACTACAGAATGAGACCTTGTCTCAAAAAAAGTTTTTATTTTGAAACAAAGTCCTGCTGAATTACTAAATTGCGCAGGCTGGATCTGAATTTATGATCCTCATCCTCCTGCCTAAGCCTCCCACAATGCTGGGATTACAGGTACATACCACCATGCCCAGCTGAATTTATGCAGTTTAAATATGCATGGGTATTAATCATTACGCCCCGCCCCCTACCCCCACCCCCCCCCATCCCTTTTGGTGATACTGGGAATTGAACCTAGGGCCTTATCACTGAGCTACAAGTCTAGACTTTTTTTTTTTTTTTTTTGAGACAGGGTCTCCCTCTGTAGTCTAGGCTGGTCCTGAACTCACTATGGAGCCCAGGCTGGCCTCAAACTCAAAAGTCCTCCTGCGTCAGCCTCCCAAGTGCTCAGGTTACAGGTATATGCCACCACGCCCAGCTTCTCATTTTTGTTGTTGTTTTAAATTTTGAAACTGGGTCTTACTAAATCATTAAGTTACTGAGGCTGGGCTTGAGCTTGCTGTCCTCCTGCACATGTGCCACCACACCCAGCTAGTTGATTTTTGATTTCAAGTTAGGGTCTTACAGAGTCACTAAATTGCCTAGACTGGATTGGGACTTGCAATTCTCCTGCTTCAGCCTCCCACAGTGCTGGGATTATTAGGTCTGCACCACTGGGCTTGGCTGAGCACTAAACTTTTCATCACCATCCCCTTGGGATTGTCAAAAGTACTTCACAGAATTTTAGCAGCTGTATTTGGTATTAACAGTTGCTCCTTGGGACACGGCCCCAGATGCTAAGCTGACCATTCTGGGAGTTTCTGTTTACCGTGTCTCATTGAAGTGGTATTTCAGAACTTTTTGTCATTCTGATACCTTCTAACATTTCTAGTCAGGGGCAAGATTGCTCTAAATTACCTAGTAATAAAAATTTGACTTTCATTATTGAAAAACATTTCCTTTTTATTATATGTATAAAGATAAGTAGTTTGGGCTAAAGGAATCACACAGTGGTTGGAGCACTTGCCGGGCAAGCCCAAGGCCCTGAGCTCCATTCCCCACAACCTCATAAACTGAGTGTGGTGGCACAGGCCTATAATCCCAGCATTTAAGAGGCTGAGACAGTAAGATTGCTGTGAATTCCTGGCCAGCCTATGCTGTGTTATGACTTCAGGATCAGGCTGGACTATTGAGTGAGACCCTGTCTCAAAGAAAAAGAAAAAAAGATGTGTAGGTTTATTTGGATTTGAATAGAGTTTTCTGGACTATCTATTAACATAAAGTTAGGTAGTTTGGAATTTTTAGGATCTCTTCTTGTTTCAGTGAAGATTGTGACTTCTGTTTTTAAATTCATCTTACTGCTCTGCGGTTTTTGTAGATGTTTGGAGATTCAAAACGTGTTTGTATCATGTTTCTACAAGAATCAGAAGTCTCCACGTGGATTTGTAATGTAAACCGTCTTTCATTTATATAGATGTACACGTGTGTGTGTGTGTGTGTGTGTGTGTGTGTGTGTGTGTGTTTTGCTTTGTTTTGAGACAAGGTCTTGCTCTGTAGCCCAGGCTGGTCCTGAACTCACTATGGAGCCCATTCTAGCCTTAGTCTCATGTCAATCCTTATGGCTCAGCCTCCCAAATACTGAGATTACAGGTGTGCACCACCATGACCAGTTTATATGGTGTTGGGGAATTGGACTCAGGGCCTTCCACTTGCAAGGCAAGCACTTTAACCACTGTGCCATTCCTTCAGCCCTTTGTTTTGTTTTTGAGATAGGGTCTCACTATGTAGCCCAGGCTGGTGCTGACTATGCAGCCAGGCTCAAGCTCACAGAAATCCTTCTGCTTCAACCTCCAAGGACTGGGATATAGGCGTGCACCACCATGCCCAAGTTGCAAACTCTATATATTTTAACATGTCTGTATATGTATAAGGCTCTTTCTGGGTTGCAATTCTGTTTTGTGGGCTTGTCCATTTCTGTACCAGTCCCAACCGTCTTGGTAGTTATAGCTTTACAATGACATGTGGCATTGCTATAGCGATATTCAACATAACTAATATGTACCTGCACCAATCAGCATAGATGTTCGTTATAACATCCTCTCTGTGTGTGTGCAACGCATGTAGAAATCTGAAGACATGTCTGAATATAAACGATATCACTCAGAAGTATGTGTTGGCTGGATCTCAACACTACTCCATATTGCAAATTTTTCTCTTCTTGAAAATAAATTTGTTATTCTTGGCCCTTAGTCCTTCCACTTTAAAATCAGCCTTAGCTTCCAAAGTTTTTTAAAAAATTGAATTATAATTGAAATCATATCAAATCTACAGATCAATTTAAAATCTTTACAATATTGCTTTTTTCATTCACAGACATGCTGGTCATCTCATAGCTTTCTGGGAGTTTGGTAACTTTGTCCACAAAGTTCTTCAGCATCTTCGGTTAGGCTCATCCCCAGGGTCAGGGGATTGTTTGCTCCTCCCACATGAGGCACACTGATGTTTAGATTCACATGACTCAGAAATTTGAGTATGTGGAAATTCAGAACATTAGGCAAGGTTTATATTTTCTGCTAAAGCCATCTATTTCTTTGGTTAATACAGGCGGAATGGGGCTGGAGGAATGGCATACCAGTTAAAGTGCTTGACCCGCAAGCCAAGGCCCTGAGTTCAATTCCCCAGCACCACATAAAGCTGGGGATGGTGGTCATGCCTGTAATCCCAGCACTTGGGAGGCTGAGGCAGGAAGATTGCCTGAGCTACAGAGTGAGTTCAGGACCAGCCTGAGCTACAGAGTGAGACCCTGTCTCAAAAAAAAAAAAAGAAAGAAAGAAAGAAAGAAAGAAAAGAAAAGAAAAATACAGGTGGAATGTTAGAAAATGATTTGGAAAGATAAAGAGACATAGAAAATTTTTTTGAAGCAGGGTCTCACTTTACAGCCCAGACTGGTTCTGAGATCAATATGTAGCCAAGGCTGGTCTCAAATTCATGGTAATCCTCCTGCCTCAGCTTCCCAAGTGCTGGGATTATAGGTATGCATCACCACACCCAGTTTATATGATGTTGGTAAATCAAACCCAAGGCCTTATACTTGGCTAGACAAGTACTTTCACCACCGGGCTACATCCCTAATGGAGACATATCATCTTAAAGAGAAAACTGGCATACTCTGCTGGGTTTTAAAAATTAAGAAAAAGATTTAAATCTGGGCATGGCAGCGCATGCCTGTAATCCCAGCGCTCAAGGAGGCTGAGGCAGGAGGATTGCTGTGAGTTTGAAGACAGCCTGGGCTCCATAATGAGTTCAGTAATAGCTGGACTAGACAATGAGACCCTGCCTCGGGGTTGGGGGTGGGGGGAGGGGATAGGCCTTAATGAACACTAAAACGGAGGTTGAGGACTAATCATTTCCAGCAACTCAGCAGAGGGAAGCAGGACTGAGGTTCTCGTTTTACTCATTTGAAGACAGGAGAACATGACTGGAGCCCACCGGAGCTACGGTGTGTCTGCAGGTGGCGTCTGAGCAGTGTCTGGCAGTGGCCAAGCCTGTGTGCAGTGAAGGAGAGAGGTAGCTATTTGAACTGTGACTGAGAGGAAACCCTGACTCAGGGCAGCTGCATAACCACAAACAAACCACTTAAACTTTCTATGTCTGTTCCTTTTCTGTCAAATGAGGACAGTACTGACACCTATCTTACTGATGGGGATAAAATTAAGTAAATTAGGCCTGGAGGAATGGCGCAGCAGTTAAAGCACTTGTCTTGCAAGTGCAAGGCCCTGAGAAGCTGGGCGTGGTAGCACACACCTGTAATCCCAGCACTCAGGAGACTGAGGCAGTGAGTCCAAGGCTAGCCTGGGCTACATAGTGATTTCAGGACCAGCCTGAGCCACAGAGTGAAAAGAAAAAATAAAGGGAAAAAAGATTATATAAGTGAGCAGCTACTGTTTCTGTTTTGTTTATGGCACCAGGGATCAAATCCAGGGTCTTGGGAATGCCAAATGTGGGCTCTCCCTGTAGCACCTACATGTACTGTCATCCGTGTTTATCACCGTGCCTGACACAGCAGACAGAAAAAGTGACAAAGCACTTGTTTCTCCAGCTGGATCTCCACATACACCCTCAGAACTCTGATTTACATGAGACTAGATAAACTCAGATAAACATGGGCAGAGTTTTCTCTGAATTTCTACATTTGAAGATCTTCTCTTTTGTAGTAATCAGATTATCCAGATACCTGGCCACATGCTCTAGTGGCCAGCGCTCTCTATCCCTCTCTCTGGATTACCCCCTGCCACAGAGCCCCTCCCACACTGTCCCCAGGTCGGCAGCTCTGTCTCTTTCCCTCTCACATTCCCTTCCTGTCTTCCAAAACCCCCCTTTCTAGTTTGCTATTAAGTGAGCCATAAAGAATTTATTAACAAGTATCAGCTACTCCAGAGGAAATGAGAATTTAAAATAAATCCTGGGAAGTAGTTATTTTGGGAGGAGGAAGGAAGAGGACTGAAAAGGGGCACATAATGTAATGTTCCTCTCTTTGGAGTACAAACAAAAACAACTGCTGAGAAATAATGAGAAAGCTCAGGGCTCATGCTGTTTATTATTTTGTCTAAATTGTTCTGTTTGAATCATCTGAAAACAAGAATATTTACTGGGGTAGAAAAGACAGAACACGCATGTGATGAGAGTTCAGTTATAACTGTGGGAAAAAAAAGTTCACAGGCTTTTGTTTCTCTGATACTGAGGACAGAACCAAGGACTCACAAGTCAGGCAAGCACTTAGCTATGTCCCCAGCTCGTCCTATTTTTATTTTACTTTTTTAAATTTTCAGACAAGGTCTTCCTTAATTGCCCAGGTTGGCCTCAAATGTGCTCTCTTCCTGCCTCAGCCTCCCAAGTAGCTGGCATTACAGGCATATCCCCCTCTACCATCATCTCCTCCCTGCACTCACGGACAATTTAATTTTTAAAAAAATCTGAAAAATGCAGACATACATACATACCTACTTGGACACTTCAAAAGAATTTTTAGAAACAATGCAACAACTATTAAGGGTCAATAGCACTGAAAAACTGCAGCACATAAACATTTTGTTGCAATTAGTTAATATATATTTATATGTGTATTTAGACATTGTACTGTATATAGCAATATTGCGAAAGATACTGACTTTCAACTTCTCAGTCTACTTATTTATAAAGGGAAAAAATCACAATGATTTTGAACAAAAAGCACTCAATTTTGTTTTTATTAGTATTTTCAATACATGATAACAACAATCAGCTGGAAAAATTGGTGCATATACATATCACATTTTGATCACTTTTACTTACCTTTCCCCTTCCCACCCCTTCACCCTCAAAGTATTTTTCTTTTTCTTTCTTTCTTTTTTTCTTTTTTTAGTCAGGATCTTGCTCTGTAGTCCAGGCTGGTCCTGAACTCACTATGTAGCCCAGGCTGGCCTCAACTCATGGCAGTCTTCCGCCTCAGCCTCCTGAGTGCTGTGATTATAGGTGTACACCCCCACACCTGGTTTATGTGGTTCTGGGAATTGAACTCAGGGCCTTTCACGTGCTAGGCAAGGCATTCTAACTGCCGTGCTATTCCCCTAGTCCCCCTCAATTTATTTTCTGAGTGAAAATAAAGAAGAACACTATGTACTGTTGTTATATGGCCAGCATCAGACCTTCAACTACCCACAGATCAAATTAATTGTATGTGAGTGTGTGGGTGTGTGGTTCTGGAGATCAAACCCAGGACCTTTACACTGAGCTACATTCCCAGCCCATTAAGTTCCCCAAGCCAGGCTTGAACTCGTAGTCCTCCTGCCTAGCCTCCTAGAGTGCTGGGACAACAGGCCTGGCTCCACAGGTCAGCTCAATCTTAGAAGAGATTCACAGGCCAGATGGCACAGACCTATAATCCCAGCACTTTGGGTGGCTGAGGCAAGAGTATTGCAAGTTCAAGCTCAGAACAAAGGCCCTGTGTTCAGTCCCTAGTACCATACACATACAGATACACACAGATAGCGACAACCATGCAAACCTAGACTTAACAGGAGATAGGATTGTTACACATTAGTAAAATACGAATTCAGTTTATATCCTTTATATAACTGTTTCCACGATCGTCCCAGGTTTTCTCACATCCCAGTCATCCCCAGAGTCTGGGGGCAATGACACAGCATCACTCGTACTGCGGTGACACCTGTGTCCCCGTGATAACCCACGGAGGTGTGCCTGAAGGCACCAGTGACGCCACTCCATCAGCCCCTACAAAGGAGGAAACGTGGCACACAGCCTCCTGACCTCCGGCACGGAGCGGGCGGCGGAGTGTTCTCTCCATCAGCTCCTTCTTAGTTAGGGGAGAGCAAGCGCTGGGTGAGGTCTGTTGGCTGACTGCAGCCAGAAAACCAATCAGGGCCCTTGCTCGCCCCCTGGTGGTGGGACCGGGATATCGGGGCCTGTGCTGGGTGGGGCTCTAAATGCAACCCCCAGGGTGCAGGGAGATAAGGGAAAGCCGTGAGTCTGTGCATTGAACAGGTTGAGTGCTGCCTGACAGCCACTGTGTCCGGAGGGAAGTTCAAAGTAGGATGATGATCTCTAGGTAAATGCTCTCATGGTCAATGGACAGAGGAGCCAGGGTGGAGGTCAGGAAATAGCAAATCCTGTGCTGACTAAGGTACAGTAAAAAATATTTTAATGGTGGGCTGAGGGCAGAGCTCAGTAGTTAAAGTACTTGCCTAGTAAGTGCAAGGCCCCGAGGTCGATTCCCCAGCACAGCATAAGGTAGGCACAGAGGGTTACGTCTTGTAGTCCCAGCACTAGGGAGCCTGCAGCAGGGGGACTACTGTGGGTTTGAGACCTAGCTGGTCTCCATAGTGAGTTCAGAACCAGACTGGGCTACAGAATGAAACACTGTCACACAAAAAAATTTTTTAATGTTCCCAGGGATTTAACGTAGGACCTTGTGCATGGTAGGAAAATGCTCTACCACTGAGCTGCATCCCAGCCCTTTCTATTTTTTGAGATAGTCTCATTAGTATCACGGACTTATATAGGTTGGCCTCAAACTTGCCATCCTCCTACTTTCGCTTCCCGAGTAGCTGGGGTTACAGACATATGCTGCTGGGTCTCACTCTGCAGCCCAGGCTGGTCCTGAACTCACTGTGGATCCCAGGCTGGCCTTGGACTCATGGCAAGCCTCTTGCCTCAGCCTCCCATGTGCTGGGATTACAAGCGCGCACGCAAAACTGGTTTATATGGTGCTGGGGAATTGAACCCAGGGCCTTGTGCTTGGTAGGCAAGCACTTTGACCACTAAGCTGTGCCTCCGTCGATTTTTTTAAATGGTAAAAATAATATTGGAGAAAATGTTTACAAAAGGAAAAAGGAATCCCAGAACCTTAGTGCTGTAATGCAAGTGTTGCTGTGGTTTCTTCTTTCATTGACTTCCAACTTACAATTCAGTGTCTGCTCTTAACATTCCAAACAAGAGGAACATTAGGGGTTTTTTTGTTTTGTTTTTTTTGTTTGTTTGTTTTTGGCTTTGTTTTGTTTTGAGACAGGCGGTTGTTCTGGAGTCCAGGCTGGTCAATTCACTACATAGCCTGCGATTGTATGCCTGCACCCCCAAACCCAGTTTGTAAGGAATTGAACTCAGGGCCTTATGTTTGCTAGGCAGGTGCCTCAACCACTGAGCTAGACCCCAGCCGGATGAGCATTAGTTATGATCATAAAGGGAACAAGGGCACTTGAGGGTAGCAACACTTTTGTGGGATTGTTGCCTGGGACTTCCCACAAGCTTCTGAGTAACAGAGGTGGAGGTAAAGAGGCTTCTTTGATGGATACAGGTGGTGGAGCCATGGCCTATGGCTCTTCAGGTAAGACAGAGCAAAGCTCTGGGTTTGCCTAGGCTTGACTGAAAATCCTGAGAATTATGCTAACTGAAGCTGTTTACCTTGTCCCTGCAGAAACTGCCCAAGGGCTAGTTTACTTCTAACTAGGTCATCAAAGAACACGACTGAGGGACCAAAGAATGGTGTTGAAGGACTAAGTTTGGCTCAGATCCCTTTTCAGCCCTGCCTGCCCCAGGCTTCTGTAGCTACCACACAGGAGGACCTCTGAGAGAAATGCCTGAGACCCATTGTCTTCCGAGCCCAGGACCAGGTGAAAGAAGGTATCCAGTGACAGCTGAGGAAATTCGCACCCAAAACCGGTGCCGCATACCACTGTCCCACCTCTGGGTTATACTGTTGCTTCTGTGCATGAAACCACCAGGGGGTAGTCTGAATCCACAGTGAGGTGTTTCTGCCTAGAGAAAACAGATCCTCATCCAGAGCCACATGGCCTCTTCCTGGTCCCTCTGGGGCTTTCCCTGGTGGTGTCAGCTCTGCTGTGCATTCCAAGAAAATTCTTGGCCTGAAAAGGAGGTGGAAAGGGGAATGGAAGCTGCCTGGATCAGTTCCAAGTTGATCAGGGCTTCTGAGGAACAAGTCTTTCAAACTCAAAACTTGATCATGGTACCTGGGCCACACTATAGGTTCAGTAATATTTAAATAGTGGTTAAGTGAAACTAAAGTAGCAGAAACCCAAAAGACAACAGCAGCTCTGAGGGAAGGAGGTATGAGGGCATACGGGCAGGAGCTAGTTGTGTGCCACAGCCCAGAACTCCTTCAGGCCCCTTCCACATCTTCTCCTGTATTCAGAAGCACTGGAGGCGGGACATAAAAGTGGAGTGACAGGGCTGAGGTGAGGGGTGGGAGAGGAAGGAGACACCCAAGCACAGGTTAACAGTAGCACCGGCTACGGGCTTCACTCCCAGCTCTCACCCTGTGGGTGGGCTCTGGTGACCTCCACCATGTCAAGAGCAGAACACCAGTCCCGGTGCTCCCTTACCCTAGGGCCATCAGTGTTTGTTTAAATACAAGTAATCCACATTCAACATAGAAAAATGCCACATCCCTCTTTATTGACTGCCAGCGCCAATACCAGCCCCTTTCTCTCCAGGCACAGGGGCACTGGACAAGTGGCTCTGTCCCCCGGACCCTGGGCCGGGACGCAGTGGAAGCCTGGCCCCAAGGCTGCTTTCCTAGTTTTGGCACCCTCCTCAGTGCCTGGAGGTGCTGGCTCAGGTCTCCTCGAATTCCTGTTCACAGTAGCCTACATTGATGGGCTCAGCCTGGACACCCCGCCTGCAAAAGGGCACAAACAAACAGTAAGATGAGCCCTCAGCCTCTGACCTCTGCAGGAGTCAACAGTCCCCTTCGCCATTTCAGTGAACCTCAAGTTGTGAACCACTTAAGGGTCTCATCTGCAGAGATGCTCACTAGAGAACACCTCCCTGTTTCCATCCTGCCCATCTCTGTGCCCACTCCACAAAACCCAATCCCTTCGCAAAAGAGGTAGAAGTGTGAGGGCTGCCCAACACTCTTGATCTACTTGGCCACCAGCTCTCGGTTCTAAATGCAGTAGTGCAGAGGAGGGAAGGAGGTGCTATCCAGTCCTTGCACTGGGTGCGAAATCCTACCTTTGATTTTTGTTGTTGTTGAGACAGGGTCTCACTCTGTAGTTCAGGCGATTCTGAACTTACTAAGTAGCTCAGGTTGGCCTTGAACTCAGGCAATCCTCCTGCCTTGGCCTACTGAGTGCTGGGATTAAAGGCATGCACCACCATGCTCAGCTTATGGGGTGCCGGGGAATCGAATTCAGGGTCTTAGTGCTTGCTAGGCTAACACTTTAACTGCTGTGCTATTCCTCTAGTCCCCTATCTTTGGTCTTTTGGGGTTGTTTGTTTTGTTTTGTGAGACAGGGTCTCACTTTGCAGTCCAGGCTGGTTCTGAGCTCACTATGTAGCCCTAAACTTGTCCTGAACTCACAGCAATCCTCCTGCTTCAGCCTCCCAAGTGCTAGGATTGCAGGCAAGCACCACCATGCCCAGCTTATGTGGTGCTGGGGAATCGAACTTGAACTTGGGTACTTAGCATTTGCTAGGAAAACACCTTAAACACTGAGCTATTCTTCCAGCCCCTCCTATATTTTGGTGTCAAAGTTCCAGGACCTAACTAATCTTCCTCGGAACCTCTAGGCCAAGTATGTCCAACCTGTGGCCTGCTATTTTTTTGCCCTTGATTTTTTTTAATGTTATAATAAAAAAATTTTAAGAGAAAGTTTTAGTGGCTAGAGGAATATCCCAGTGGTTAGGGTACCTGCCTAGCAACTGCAAGGCCCTGAGTTCAACTCCCCAGCACCAAATAAGCTGGGCATGGTGGTGCAAGCCTTAATCCCAGCAACTGAGAGGCTGAGGCAGGAGGATTTTCATGAGCTTGAGGGCAGCCTGGGCTACACAGTGAGTTCAGGACAAGCCTAGGCTACAGGACAAGACCTTGTCTCAAAAAAAAAAAAAATGGTTTTAGTACCTACATACAGGACATTAACAATATTATATATTGTATATGGGGCTCAAGATAGGATTTTGAATGATTTTCACTCAAAAAAAAAAGGACAAAAGCTCCCACAGCAGGTCACAGGTTGGACACACTTGCTGTAGACATGTACTGTCCACATCAAGAACATACTAAGAGATGGTAAGGAACCAGCTCAGAGTCCCTCAGTGCATTGTAGACCTTAGGCCTCACAGTGCTTGGCTCTGAGCCTGGAAACTGGGAAGTCTGTTCTGCACTAGACCGTGTCCCTCAAGATCTCAAGACCTAGTCAATGACTGAACCAAAGAAGTGACTCTCACACAGGCACATCCTCATCAGAGGCATGGGTGTCATGAGAGCCTGTAGAAGTCACCCAGGTTCAAATCCTGCTTCTGACCGAGTTTAAACAAGGTAGTAAACTCCTCTGTGCCTCAGCTGTCTGTTTTTAAAGTGAGGTTACAAGTTACCTACCTAGTGGGTTGTGGTAAAAACGTAGCGAGCTAGCACCTGCAGAGGGCTTGCCGCACAGCGAACCTTCCCACGTGCCTGCCCTAGCTAGGATTCTTTTCTTCTCGTTAAGGAGTCCCAATCCCTGCGTCTGCCCCACTTACCTTGGGGAAGCCCCACAGCCTGCTCACCTCAGCAACTCACAGCGGAACCGCGACAAACGTTCATAGGCAAAGTCCAGGTTGGTCGTGGTGTTGCTGCTCCACAACCTCTCAGCAATCGCCCCTCCCCTGGGCCTGGAGGGAACAGGGCATGTGGCAGCTGGGCCCTGTATCCCTGCAAGGGTGCTGGACATCCACAAGCCTTTTCTCTGGGACTTGGACTAGCTCAGAGTCAAGGGATGTGACTGACATGTAATTAAAAGTGACAGCCTGGCTGGATATCTCAGGCAGCTCTATGGTTCAGCTCCTCTCTTGATAAAATGTGGATGGTGATCCCACAGTCCTCCTCTCCCAAAGACATGGGGACGGGGACGAGAGTAAGCCTTAAGGGCGTCATCAGCTGGCCCTGACAACAGCAGCACACAGCCTTGCCATGTGAACCCAGAATCCTGGCTGTGCTCCCTGAGGCCGCTGAGGAATGGCAGGAGGAAGCCTCAGAAGCCAGAGGCTCACAGGCTTGGATCCTGAGCTGGCCACGTGCACTCTCCAAGCCTCGCTCTTTCTGTATGTGAAGCAGGGGTAAGTCGCTGTGCTACATACTTGGTGAGCTACTGGAGGGACATATGTGGAAGTTATGTGGTACTGCAGGTTGTATCTGGAAGCTGCCCAAAAGCCGCCTGGATTTGGAAGGTGATTGGACCATGGGGGGAGGGTTAATTAGGTCAAATGGATCAATCTACCAATTTCATGAACTGTGAAAAGGTGGGCCTTGTCGGAAGGGGCAGACGACAGGAGCCGCGGCCTGGAACCATGTATCCTTGCTCCCAGCATCCCATGGGGCTCTCTCTGCTGCTTTTTTACACCATGCCATAAGTTGCCTTCTTCCATGCCAAGTCTTTCTGCCACTGCCAGCTGCCCCCTGAACTAAGATTTCTGACTGTGAGCTACACGAAACCTTTCCTCCCTTAAGTTGTAGGCACAGGGTACTGTGTCCAGTGGCAAGAAAGTAATTAGAACATATGAGAGGTGAGGACTGCATGCAAACAGAAAGATCACTGCAATATACCTTTTCTCTCAGGCCTGAAAGGAGGGAACTAGCTGAAACATGGCTATTAAGGAAGAACCCTGCCCCTCAAGTCCAACCCCCACCTCCCCTAGAAAACCTTTACCAGAGTCTGGGAACCAGGTTCGTGCTGTCCACATACTCTCCCCACATACAGGCCTCTCCACCAATCACGAGAGACTTCTCTCTAGGAGAACCTGAGGGAAACCAATAGACCATGGAGGCTGTATAACTCTGGAGCTCCCCTTCAACCACCATCCCAATATGCCCGCCTCCTCAGACAAGTCATTTCATTTCCTAACCTGCAAAGTCTAGCCCAGACTCTCCTGATTCCCACCCTGGGTCCTGGCCCTGCATTCTCTGCTCAGCAAGGGGAGTGTTCTGCATTCACCTTCAAAGTTCAAGGGCTCCACTTTGTACATGTCCTTCCAGTCAGGACCATAACTTATACGGTTCAGGTACCAGGGGGCAGAGAGCAGGGCCCGGAAGCCAGCCTTGGTGACCAGTTCCATCTCCTTCAGGTACTTGACTGGTTTCTGTTCTCGCCATACATGTACAATCGTGTCTGGCCGAACCTGTCACAAAAGGTCAAAGGACAGTAATACACAGAGCTGAAGAGGTTCCTGGGTCTCATTCTTACACAGGCAACACAGGCCAAGGGACATGTGCTCCTTTGTTCCCCAGTAGCAAGGATGTCTCTGTGACATCTAACCACTGCGCTCACACGTCCCTGCAGAGCTGAGGAGCCCAGGGGCCTAACGGGGCTCCCTGCTCCTCTTCTCCTCCAGCCCCTCTGCAGCCTCGGGGCCACACAGAGACAGCAGTATGCTGACTGGGAGTTGAGGGAGACAAGCAGTGGACCCAGGAGCCATTGTGTGCAAGAGTCTCCAGATGTGGGACAAGGATCAACAATGAAGCAGGTGGTGGCCCTGCTCCCTCAGACCCAGAACACCCGCTAGTAAGGAAGGAAAATCCAGCACATTAAAATCCAGTCAGTGTCAAGAATGCCAAATAATTGTGATCCGTTTGTAGAGTGGGAAGATAAGAGAGAGGCTCTGACATCTAAATCTGTGGCACTTCCAGAGGGGAAAGGAGAGATGGCCCCATAAGGCCTGACCATCAAAGCCTAGACCACATTAGAATGGTCCCAGACAGGCCAAAGAGGGCTGGGGGAACAGAGGGAGGCCCCAGGGCTCCTCCTTCCCTCTGCCCTGGCTTACCTTTACTTTATTATCAAACACCTCCTGCCACACCACATAGCCCTTGTCATACGCGGAGACGATGTCCAGGAGCCTGGGGAGGAGAGAAGTACCGAGAACACATCTGCTCAGTCAGACAGGCCCTCGGCTGTGTGCCAGTGTGCAGGTGCTCTGAGGGCTGACTGTGGTCCTGGACTGTCCCACATTTGCACGGCCTTCCCCGGGGCTCAGGCCTGACCACTCCAAATCAGGGAAAGGACAAGGGATACTCTGGGGGCCCAGGGAGAAGTCAAGCAGGGCCTGACTCTGGTATGGAAAATGGGGATCCCACTAGAGGTGACCCCAAAGCACCCCTTCCTTCCTTCCTTCTTTCCTTCCTTCCTTCCTTCCTTACGTCTGGATGTAGAAAGACTCCAGCTGCTTGAAGTCATCGAAGCCCTTTTCCTTCATGAAGTCCTGGATTTCTGGGTTGGACTTCCTGAAACCCAAGAAAAAATAAGGATTAATTCCTTCCCCATCCTGAAAGCCTGAACCTGGAGATTAACCACTGGCCTACCAAGACTGCCTTTTTCCATCTAAAAGAAAAACACACACACACACACACACAAACTACTGAGGATCTCAGAAGTCCTTAAAGTAGCAGGGCTGGGGGAACGGTTCAGCAGTTAGAGTGCTTGCCTCGCATGTGCAAGGCCCTGAGTTCGATTCTCTAGCACCATGTAAGGAAGGCCTGGTGGCACATGCCTGTAACTGCAGCACTCGGGAGGCTGAGACAGAAGGACGGTCACGTGTTCAAGACCAGCCTGGGCTACATAATGTGTTGAGGACCAGCCTGAACTACAGAGTGAGACTCTGTCTCAAACACAAACAAACAAATAAAAAGGAAGTCCTAAAGTGGGGACAGTGTGGCCAAGCCAAGCTATGTGCAGCAGTATGCCAGCCAGCAACATAAGGTGGAATCTGGACATGAAGAGTTGAAGTCCAAACTCGCAAACAGAATGCATCTTCCTCCTGCCTCTGGGCCTCCACCCCAGGGCCAGGGCTTGGCTGGGCTCTCTGGTGTGCTGGATTCTGGCTTCTCTATCTCCCATCAGCTAGATACCCAGACTGGCTGCCATCTGCTGCAGATCCCTTCACCCAGTCTCTATGTTTTGTTCCCACTGTCCTCCTCCTGGAATATTTTCCTCTCCCCATGTCTCCCCATGAGCCAAATTATTCCTCCAGGTCCAATTCTGATTTTCACTTCTCAAAGAATTCCCTCAGGCTCTTCTGTGCTCACTAGATCTGAGGGTTTAGACTTTGATTTAATATTAATTAGACACTGTCATTTATTCATCTTGAATTCTGTGCTTGACTCTTTGATCAGACTATTTTAAGCCTTCATCAGTAGGGATTATTTTTTTTTTTTTTCCATCCTGGATTTTTCCAAGACAATCCTGAGTCACAGCTAGTTTTTCCATAAATGGATATGAAAGAGGAAGAAGAGAGGAGCTGACACAAACAACCTTGCCAACATCAGGTAGGCCTCTCTGGGCTGAGACAGACTGCTGTCTGGGAGGTCAGCCCCTACACAGCAGCTGGCCCGGGCAGCTCCCCAGGTCTAACCTTTACTCTGAGTAAGCAACTCATCATATTACGGTAGGAAGAGCAAAGGACTCATACCAGCAGGTGAAATCAACCTCATCTCCTCCCAGGTGAAGATAAAAATCCGGGAAGACAGAGCTGATCTCCAAGAAGAATACGCTCATGAATTCATAGGTACTGTTGAGACTCGGGTTCACTGGTCCAAAGGTGCCAGTGGGCTGAGACCCAGAGTAGCAAGGAGTCAGTAACCCAGGGATACCTAAGTCAACAGAGAACCCACACGAGTGTCACAGAAACATAGATCCTATGCATAGACCTACATGTAAGGATATTTAAGTCACACAGACAAAAGACGATGGTGTTCATACACATCACACGCATGTAGGCAGGCATACCCAGGCGCTCACCAGCACTGCTTACTGCCTGTCTAGTCACAGTCAAAGAAATACAAATAGCCACACTCAAGACATAGAGGCCAGGTGACAGCCAGATGCCAGCGTACCCTCTTCTGGACACACTGCTTCCAGTAGAAGTCACACAAGCTTTGAAAAGCTGCTCTCTGAAAATGGCTTTTATGCAGAAAAGTAAGGAAGAGAGCCAGACTGGGCCGAATGGGGACAGCCTTCTGTCCCTAGCTCCTCCTATACCTGGGGCCAACCATCACCTAGAAGTTGTGCTTTTCCTAAGGGTGTCTCTCTGGACCCAGAGCCTCCCTCCTGATGGGGAGGCCAGGCAGCGGCCTCTTTCAGTCCTCCTTTACCAGCTTTGGGTTTCAGTCTGAGGGACTCATGCCAGGGTCAGGACTGACAAAAGAAAATGGGCGAGAAAGAACAGTGACTCTTCAACACATGGAAGTTATATTGAGCTAGCTAGCTTGCCTCTCTCTCTCTCTCTCTCTTTCTCTCTCTCTCTCTTTCAGTCCTGGGGACTGAGCCCAGGGCTTTCACACTAAGCTATATCCTGAACTCTTTTTGAGTTTTCATTTTGAGAAAGGATCTTGCTAAGTTGCCTAGACTAGGCTTGAACTTGTGATCCTCCAGCCTCTCCCTCTCAGTGTACTGCCACTACAGATGTGTACTACCACATTTGACTTGAGCTTCTTTATTTTACCTGGGTATCAGATTCCTCAGCATCCAATCTAAGACCATGACAATCTAGGCATCTAAGATGCATTATTATTATTATTATTATTATTATTTATTTATTTATTTATTTATTTTTTTGGTTGTGGTACTAGGGATTCAACCCAGGCTCTTCACACTAAGCTACATCCCTGGCCTACTTTTTAGTTTTGATTTTGAGACAGGGTCTTGCTATGTCACTAAGTTGCCCGGACTAGGTTCAAACTTAGGATTCACCTGCCTCAGCCCCCAAGTGGCTGAGATTACAGACCTGAGTCATCAAGCCCAGCTACAGGCCCATGTTTTAATTGTAAAAAAGTGGCTTTCTTTGCAAATGTGAGTTCTCCCGAACTAAATTCCTAGGCAGGAGAAGTTGACAACATTCTGTGGAGGACCAAGGATGGGACACGCTACATCCAAACTTCAATGCCCTGAAGGCCATCAGAAGACAGAAACATCAGTAGACAGATATTACTCTTACCTGGTCCCCAGGATAAAGTATGTCCAGGAGTGTCAAATTCTGCCAGCACACGGATGCCCCGAAGCCGGGCATATTCAATGACCTCCTTTACATCGTGTGCTGTGTAGATGTGGGTGACAGGATTGTAGGACCCCTAGAAGGCACAAGACATTCTTCAGAACCATTTCCTGAAGGCAGTCAGAGTAGAGGACACTCAAATTGTCCCCTGGACCTCCCAGATGTCAGAACACCTATGCACAGCCCTTAGGAATCAGGGACTGGACTATCTTCCAAGATCTTTATTTTGATAACTCACAGGTTTTCATATCTACTGTTGTATCTAGGCATCATAATACAAGTGAGATAAGGCAGGAATCATACCCATTTAACAGAACATATGTACATAAAAAGAAAATGAAGCCAGGCATGGTGGTGCATGCCTGTAATCCCAGCACTTGGGAGGTTGAGGCAGGAGGACTGCCATGAGTCCAAGGGCCAGCCTGGGCTCCATAGTAAGTTCAGGACTAGCCTGGGCTGCAGAGCGAGACCCTGTCTCAAAGAGAGAGAGAGAGAGAGAGAGAGAGAGAGAGAGAGAGAGAGAGAGAGAGAGACAGAGAGACAGAGAGAGAGAGAGAGAGAGAGAGAGAGAGAGAGAGAGAGAGAGAAACCAGGAAAGATTATCTCCTGAAAGCCTCCATTCTTCCCTTCCATTAGTGTGTCTGGACAGGACAGAGTCATTGTTCATGCCAGCAGTGCCCAGCCAGACTTGGACATGGAGCTGCAAACTTAGGTGGGGAAAAATCGAGACATACCTTTCTGGTGAGCTCTGGAAAAGTATAACTCTCATATGGAAAGGAAGGGTCATCTACCAGATGCCAGTGGAACACGTTGAATTTGTTGTATGCCATGACATCCTGTAGGTCAGAGCATATACCGTGAACCCTTCGTAGCCTCTCCAGGCTGGCAAGCTGCTCCACACACCCCAACAGGGCCCTACTTGGCCCAGCCTCAGGGAAGCACTTTTGGCCTTCTATCCAATCTTCCCAAAAGGAGAACCCAACATCAAGAGAAACCTAGCCCGTTTCTTCTTTCCCAAGATGCATCTAAAAATAGCCAAGGGGGGCAGGAGGAATGTCTTAATGGTTAAAGTGCTTGCCTAGAAAGTGCTATATTGAGCGCTAAGCACCTGAGTTTGATTTCCGAGCACCACATAAACTGGGCGTGGTGGCTCATGCCTATAATCCCAGCACTCAGGAGGTTGAGACAGGAGAATTGTGGTGAGTCCAAGGCTAGCCTGGGCCCCAGAGTGAGACCTTGTTTCAAAAAATAAAATAAAATAAAATAAAATAGCCAAGGGAAGTGGTCTCTCATCTTTCTGAGATGAACTCTGGCCACACTAAGAGGAGGGCTGTAACTACTATGGTACTGTGTGGTCTTTCAAAAGTCCCCAAATAATAGCGGCATTTCTTCCTGCCACTCTTGTTAGGCTGTCAGGTTCTCTGCCTGGTGTCCACCTGAACTGGAAGGCCTGCTGGGAACTTAGTTGCCCCTAACCTATAAACCTCAGAATCCAGGCTGATACCTCTGGATCCAGCAGACAGGCAAACAGGAAGGCAGACACATGACTCCAGTCAGCCACTGTCAGGTAAGATGCACATCAAACTCAAGACAGGAACTTTCCCAGCCAAGGCCTATAGCACATCATCCATGTCCTAACAAAACTGAACTTCACTCTACCTGTCTAGAGGAGCCAGTTCCCTAAAATACCTTCTGTCTCCCCCAAGACAGCCTGAACATTTGTCCACAGTCAACAGTGGTAGAGATTTAAATGTTTTGAGTCTTGGAACAGAATCATCTTCTAAACTTCTCCCAGAGCTCGCAGAGTTACACTCTTCACGGATGTGGAACGTGACCTATCCCGTACCCCGAGATCCCACAACCCTATGCATGAGTAAGGTTTTCAGGCTGAGTACCAGCGTTTCCAGGATGCTAGACAGCGGCAGATAATGGCGAGATGTATCCAGCAGCAAGCCCCGGTGAGGGAAGCGGGGGAAGTCCATAATCTCCGTCTTGTTGATAAAGAACTGTGTGGACCAAGCATTGAACATGTCAGGATTCAAAGAGCGCTAACTACAGGGGCGAGAAAGTGAGGAAAATCTTCCCAAATCCCTGAAATGCCAATCTGTAACTGTTTTGCTGGCTCATTATCTCTAAACAGCCCCCTCGCAGCCTGTATTTCGTATTTTTTTACTGCTTTTTAGCTTTTATTAAAATGTTATTCTTTGAAGAGTATATAAATATACCTGGCAATAACCTGTCAGAAGTCAGCCATCAGCTTCAAACATACATAAGAAATACATTCAACCAAATTCTCTGTCACTGGAACTTACAAGGTTACACACATACATGTTAACAGAATGAGACCAAAATGGCTACATTTCACAGATTGTCCTAAAGTGGACATAAGTGTCTGACACTGTTCTTCCCCTTGATAAAAGTTGCAACAACTGGAAAGGCTTTCAACGATATCCTTCAAGAGCCACAGCATGAACTACCAGGGTAGGGGCAACAGATGGCAGGCACACAGGGGCCAGTTCCCTCCGCTGTGGGCAAACAACACTGCAAGGTGACAAACACAACGTGTGCCCTCTGCGGAAGAGTCACACTCAGAAGTCACAGACACAAACTCAAGAGAAGAAAGAAAAAGAAAAGTCCCCACACGTGGTCCGGGCTCCCTCAGAGGGCCCAGCGCCCAGTGGCTTAAAGGAAGGGATGTGCCAAGACAATGCGGTGGTATGTGGGAATTCGCCCCTGAGGACGCAGCTCTCTTCCAGCTTGCTCAAGGCACACAACTGGCTCCCTCCAGTACCAGTAAGAAGAACAAAACAGCAGGCCTGGGTACAGGCTTGTCATCCCAGCACTCTGGGATGATGAGGCAGGAAGATCGTAAGCTCCAGTCCAGCCTGAGCAACTCAGCAACTTAGGGAAAATCTGCCAAAAACAAAAACAACAAAACCTAGAGAGAAAAGGACGGCTACATGATTTGCCCTCATCAAGAAAAAAGGGTTAGGCTTGATATCAGCCTGGTAAGATCAATCCCCGAGTGAACTCCTGTCACCTGAGAGCTCTGCCCTCCCTCCCGCACACACCCTGGCTCCTGCCGACACTTCCCTGGGCGGGGTGGTACTGGGCAGCTTGCAGTGATGACTTCCCCCTGCTACTGTTGTATGCCTGAGAACCTCAGGTGTGCAACACACTGAACACAGCCCTGGGGGCCTGCCCATTCTCTCAGATTCCTGCTGGCCATCTGGACAGAACCACTTTCCTAACCAAGTATGTTTGGCTTGATGTTTCCAAGGACCTAGCTCATGCTAACTTTGCAATTCTAATTTCAAACGTTTGCATAAGATGACTTCTTTCCAGTATATTTTATTCCCACAGATTGTCACATAACACCTTACATGTGGGATCACATGGGAAAGGCCACCGCCATGGGCATTTCTCAGACATTCTTCTCCACCGCTAAGCTTCTCTCTCATTGTTTTAGAAAACAGTGATTAAGGAACAAATCACCATAAAGTGGCGGCAGTGTTTTCCACCTGACACAGATCGTGGCTGGGGGTGAGGTGCAACTTCCCAACACCTTAGAGGTGCCAAAGGAGGGTCAGGAGAGTCCAGGACAAGCATTTCCCTCACCCCTGCACATCGGCACAGTCTCTATTTCAAAGACAATAACCAGCCACCTGCCCGTTAGTTTAGTTGTCCCAGGCTGGCCAAAGTACCCCGCAAATCACTCAGCCTACCAACTGTAGGTTTTCCTGTTAACATATTTATGTTCTTCAAAGGAATGTGGTGTCAACGTCATTCTTAAAGAAGCCACGTACCAGTCCAAACAGACCAAAGGACCAAGCCCGTTCTCTGCCCCTATCTCCTCCTACACTCCCTTTGGGGTTATCTAAAGCTCCCAGGACACTGTCTAAAGCAAAATGTGATTTTTCCAGGGTTATCAGCATTTTCCAAGACTCTGAAGAAATCCACACAGTTTAAAGATGTCCCCTTCCTGAAGGCCCACACTCACCGTTCCCTCAGCAGACTGCCAAATGAGCTGACTAAAAGTCTCCAGACCTGTGGAGAGGCAGAGGGGCTGAGTGAAGACCGAGGGGTGGAAAGAGACGCATCCGGGGGGTGGGGGGGTCCCAGTGAGGCACAGCATGGCAGGGGCGCACGGTGAGCAAGGAAGCAGTGAGGCTTTCTGGGTTCCCAGCACTTACAGAACGGAGGTACTGGAGAGCCAGGAGCTGTTTTCACTCTGGACTTCGGTTTGGGAGGCAGCGGTGCAGGGATTTCAGCATCCCTCCTCACAATATAACTAACATGCAAATCCACATGCCTCTTATTCCTGTTTCCAGAGCCATGAACTCATAGGAATATTCCTAGAGTCCAAGATGTGTGCTCAGAAACACAGACTCAGGACAAAAAAAAAACAACAACAACAACAAAAAACCCTGCAAGGTGTAAAGCCTTTCCATGGATAAAGCCCATCAGGCAGTAAGGGATCCAACCCACTGAGCTTCATTTTTCCCAAATGAGAAGGTCATCATAAGACTGAGTTTCCCAGAAGCCCGGGGCCACAGCTGGACTAGAGGGTGAGGAATCATCCACTCTTCCTTTTCAGCTCTTGAGAAGAGACCCAGTCATTGGGAGCTGAGGTGTGGAGGGCAGCACGTGTGCAGGGCTGTCCAGCTACTGCCCTGCAGGCACTGCAAGGCCCAAACCCAGGTATGCTGAGTCTACAGTGCTACATGTTCTCAACAGCTGGGGCCTCACATCTGGAAACCCAAGCAGAGGCCCGAGAGTGGATCTCTAGAAGCACAAAATTCCAAAGTGAAAAAGATCCATGAGACCTTATGGGTCCAGCAAGGCCTAACTTGAAGCACCTGCTGGTGTAGCTTTTAGGCCTCCCCCCACTCTGTCTCTGACACCTAGCACTCTGGACTCAGACGCCCTGACTGCCCAAGCATGGAGAGTCCAGGAGGACGGAGGGGAGTTAGCATGCTGATCCAGAGCACAGAGAGGGGGCAGCAGAACAAGGACCATTTCCATTTCCCTCCCCCATCGTCACTAGCCGAGATTTCTCAAAGGGTAGCAAAGGCTCTAGTAAATCAAGAGGACGGGCAGGGGCCCATCACCTGCACATCAATACGCTTAGAAATAACACAGTTTAGACATTTTACTACTATTTACTTTTTGAAAAATATATGTATTTTTTTATTACAATTTTCCTTTTATTTTTTTCTTAAGGGACCATGTTGCCAGGTTGGCCTTCAACTCCTGGGCTCAAGCAATCCTCTGCCTCAGCCTCCGGAATAACCGGGACTACAGAAATATGCTGTCACCACACCTGGCTTGATTTTCCTTTTAAAATCCTTTCCAATTGTGTGCCTTGGAAGGTCCCAGTCCCTGAAGACTTTCCCACAGCCCCGGTCCCGTGTGCCACTGGGACACAGAGTGGAGCCTGTCAATTTCTAGGCACAGCTGCAAGGACATGGGGAAATATTCCAATTGGAAAGCTGCCCTAAGTGGGAGTATTTGCTGTGTCCCAATCCGCCCCAATCCTGTCCTCCCCGTTTCCAACACCAGGCTTTCCACATCCTTCTCCAGTCTCCTCCCCATCCCCACCCCCCACCTCCTCCAATTACCTCGGAGAGCACCCCAGACATTCTCAGAGACTAGCAGACACTGGTCATCGTTTATGGTCAGGGTGTCTGAAATGGCAAAAATGGCCCATTTGATTAAGGTCTTCTATTCTCAGACTATAGATATTCTATATAAATCCTTGGATTAAAAAATAAAACACAGTAAGATCACATATTTTTTGTTTTTGAGATAGGATCTCAGTCTATAGTCCTCAAACTCAGAATTCTCCTGCCTCCTGAGTGCTGGGGTGACAGGCATGCACCACCACACCCAGTTTATATGGTGCTAAGGAATCAAACCCAGACCTTTGCACTTGCTAGGCAAGCGCTTTGACCACTGAGATACACTCGAAGCCCAAGATTATATTTTCTTTTCTTTATTTTCTTTTTTGAGACAGGGTTTCACTCTGTAGCCCAGACTGGTCCTTGGCCTTGGATTCAGGACAATCTTCCTGCCTCAACCTCGCAAGTGTTGGTATTACAGATATGTGCCACCACACTCAGCTTTACGTGGTACTGGGGAATCAAACTCAGGGCCTTATGTTTGCAAGGCAAGGGCCTTAACTGCTGTGCCATTCCTCCAGCCCAAGAGTATATTTTCTTAAAAAATCGTTCAAAGCGGTGACACCAAAATCAATTAACATGTGATATGATATGTACCAATTTCCCAAGTTGAATGTAATTCTCGTGTGTCACAAATATATGCTAATAAAAATAATAATTATGGCAGGAACCCCAAAACAACCCTAAAGAGGTGACACCTTCAAGCAGAGCAGCTGGAGGGGGGTCACCACAGCAGCTCTGTAGGCCCTGGCACACGGTGCACGATGTGGGTCAGGGCAAACACAGTCCCCAGCAGCACCACCCGCTTGTGGGCCACCCTCATGGTGGCAGGGGACCCAGACTTACAACTCTGGACAAGTGCTTGCTCCTCAGTTCAGGAAGCAGGGTGGTACTTACAATTCTCCATTGACTCCAAAGTAGGAAACTCGTTGCATCCTTCTGCGACCACAGAGACAACCAACGCGTTCTTCTTCAATACACGCCGTTTTCCTGTAAGGACACAGTAAATTAGGCATGCCGGATATGGCTACTTGCTGATTACTAGCTAGGAAGTTTATTTGAGACCAGAAAGTATATCTGTAACATCAGGGTAAATGCAGTGTTGATCTAAAATGTTTTCCATAGCAAGATCCTCTTGATGTGAGGACTGTTCTACATTCTGGAGCACATGCTGCTTATCTCTTTGCAGATTGGCACTCTATGGAGCACTGCTCATTAGGCTTCCTGGTGAAGGGCTTTCAGTTTGTAAAAGCCCAGGAGCTCAGGTGAGCAGATTCCCTGAGCAGGCCCATGGGCTCCAGCCCATTCCGCTTCCTTCTCTCCTCTTCCCAACCAGGTTCTCCAGCTCAGCAGTGCAAAGCCACCCAGTATAAGCCAACATACCATCTAACATAGTTCTACATACATACCCCAATCCATGAAGAAAAAGAAAAGAAAGCCGAAATCAAAATATCAAGGCAGGCTGAAGGAAGAGCAGAGTAGGTCAAGGGCTTGCCTTGCACGCACAAGGCCCCGAGTTTGGCTCCCCAGCACCACATGGAGGCACATGCCTGTAATCCCAGCACTTGAGAGACTGAGGCAGGAGGACTGCTTTGAGTCCAAGGCCATCCTGGGCCATATAGTGAGTTTAGGACCAGCCTGGGCTAAAGAGTATGACCCTGTCTCAAAAAAATAAGAAATACCAATGCAGAGCAACCCACTCCAGGCCCCCTCCAGGTAGTGGGAGCTTTTGTCTTCTATCTTTTGTTTCTAAATAAAGACCTATTATTCTTTTTTTTTTTTTTAAAACAACAACAATAAAAACGAAACAAAACAATGCACATCCCTGCCTACCCATCCTCCTGCCAGCCCTTCTCTGTGACTTCCATAGTGGCCCTGACTGTAGGACGCCAAGCATGAACTCGGGAAATCCCCTTTCTCTACTCTTTCCTGGGGCTGCCCGGATGCCACTAGCACTCCAGCATCTGTGACTCTATGGACTACAAAGTCAGGAATACAAACACCAGGCAGAAGACGAGCAGAGAGACTTCAGAACTGAACTAGAACCCAGGGACTCAAGACCATCTCAAGGTCAGCTCAGCACTCCTGAGGTCTACCACATGGCTGCCTCTCAGCTCCCGGGGTTCCCACAAACCGCCCATAAGGACCCTGTCCCGCCATTAGGAATGAGCCGATTCTCCCCCAGCTATAAATCCCTGGATCTTCGCACCTATGCCAGACCAAACTCACAGCTCCATTCTAAACTCTGCAAGATGCACCCTCGTAACATAAAAAGGACACTCATGTTTTTAGGGCTACGACTACCCTCTCAGGGCAGAATCTTGTTTTTTTTTTGTTTTTTTTTTTTTGTTTTTTTTTTTTAAAGAGACAGGGTCTTGTTGTATATCTAGACTGGTTCTCAACCTGCTACATAACCCAGCCTGGCTTCCAAGGCATAGCAATCCTCCTGTCTCAGCCTCCCAGGTGCTGGAATTACATGCATGTACCTCCATACCTAGCTTATGTGATGCTGGGGAATTGAACTCAGGACCTTATGTTTGCTAGGCAAGCACTCCAACCACTGTGCTATCCCTCCAGCCCCTGTAGGGTCATTCTTAAATCCCCAATCTAATAGGGGATCTCTCAAAATCCAATTCTACAAATACTTAAAACCAAGAACTACAAGAACACCTCTTCTTAACCTACACCTCCCCTGCCTCCTCGGCCCCACCTCCAGACTCACAGCCTGTTGAGTCCTAGTAACCCTGTATGGAGAGCTGCCCCGTCTGTCCAGGCAGCCATTGCAGACCACACAAGGCCTGGGCTTCCTGTCACTCCTCTGGCCTCAGTCTACCCTCTGTATGCCTACATGTGTGAGTGCACACATGTGTGTGTGTGTGTGTGTGTGTCTGTGTGTGTGTTATGGGGACTGAACCTAAGGTCTTCATAGTGAGCTACGACCCACTGAAACATATCTCTGGTCCTTTCTAGAACTTTTTTATTTCAGACAGAGTCTCAGTAAATCATCCTCCTGCCTCCACATCTTAGAGTGCTGGTGTTACCGGCACACACCTCTGCACCGAGCCTCAGTCTGCCAAATGAGAAATCAGAACTCATCCACATGTAGCTCCCATGGTCACTATCCTGATGGCAAACAAGAGTGGCTGCCCAGACACCAGGTGTACGTAAACTGTAACTTGAAAGACAGGAAAATAAATATTTCACTGTTCTTCTATTTTTCTTTTTTTCCTGTTTGTTTTTTGAGACAAAGTCTCGCTCTGTAGCCCAGGTTGGTCCTGAACTCACTGTTTAGCCCAGGCAATCCTCCCTCAGCCTCCCGAGTGCTGGGATTGCAGGCGTGTGCTACTATGTCCAGCTTACGTGGTGGTGGGAAATCAAACTCAGGGCCCTGAGCATGCTAGGCAAGTGCTTTAACCATTGAGCCATTCCTCCAGCCCCCTATTTTTCTTTTATTAAAACACACCTGCACTTCATTCCCTCTGTATAGTCTCTGCCCCACAAGTGGGCGTGTGGCGAACTTCTCTGAAGAGCTGATGAACAGGAAAACATCTTTCTCTCCAGAGCAATGTCCCCAGTGTAAGGCCTCTTTCTCCAGCTACAGTCAGTCCTCTGTGGCCTGCCACCATTCCTGTGGTGCAGAACTCCGTCAAGTGCTGTTAGTGACTTCTTGGGCTTTGGGCTTGTAAAGCAGTAGATTCAAGGCAGCCTAGTCGTACAGACCTGTAATTTCAGCGTTCTAGGAGGCCGAGGCAGGAGAATGGCATGTTCAAGTCCAGTCTGATTTTGAGACTGTCGAAACTAAAACCAAGAAACGGGCCGAGGATGTCGCTCCATGTGAAGGCCCCAGGTTCGGATCCGGCACTTAACAACAACAAACAACTGCTTAAACAAGCTCCCAGAGGGAAGGCCTTGGGGAGGAGGCAAAGCAGGAGGGACACTGGGTCATTGAACTGGACGTCAACTCTGTGGGTTTCCACCTCCACAATGCCACTGTGCCGAGGTCTGCAGACAGCAGGAAAAGGCAGGGCCAGCAGACGCTTCCCCCACACCTCCTTTGCCAAGAGCCCAGGTGTGAGAGGTGTGGGATGGCAAGTCCACACCCCCAGCAAAGAAGGAAACAAAGACACACATCGCGAGCCTGGCTGGGACCGTAGCAGTTCTGAGGCCTCAGCTGCTCAGGAGGTGCACGAGCTCAGAGCAGTGAGTGGGCTGGGGCATCAGGGAAGGCTGGTCTGACTCCAGCTCGGCTGCCAAGCTGAGTGGGTCTCAAATCTCAGAGCTCCCATTTCCTCCCCAGAAAACAATGGATGGGTGGGACCAGATTCCAGCTGCTAAAACCTCAAGGCTCCACAGGGAGATGACCCACGCCAGGGCCCCATTTCGTGACCACGGCCTCCCACCTCTGCCGCTCCCTCATCTCCCTCCTTCCATTGAAAGGTTTTCTTTTCTTTGGGCTCACTGAGTAGTCTGCATTTTAAAAATATCAAAATAATACTGTAAACTGGTTTACAAGTATCTTTGCCATAGGGCTAGAGGAATAGCACAGGAGTTAGAGTGTTTGCCTAGCAAGCATTAAAGCCCTGACATAAACTGGGCGTGGTGGGGCATACCTTTAATCCCAGCAGTCACGAGGCCAAGGCAGGAGGATTGCTGTGTGTTTGTGGACGGCATGGTCTGGACTAGAGTGAGTGAGACTCTCTCAAAAAAAAAAAGAGAGAGAGAGAGAGACTCCGCTGAGACTAGCAGCAGCACAGGCCTGTAATCCCAACATTCCGGGAGGCTGAGGCAAAGGATTGCAAATTTAGGCTGAATCTAGGCAACTTGTCAAAATAGGAAGTCTGAAAATGCAGCTAAGTGTAAGGTCCTGGGCTCAATCTTTAATACCATACACACACACACACACACACACAGGAACAAGAGACTCACCCAAGTCTTATTTTTCTCTTATTTTTCTGCATTTTCCCACCCCTCCTGGACCAAAGCCTTAATCTAGGTGACATTGATGACTGTGAAAAATCTAAGTGATCTCTCCCTACATCCACATATACCCCATATCAATCTACTATTTTCTGGGATCTTTTAATCTGAAGAGTAGATCATAACAATCTCTAGTTAAAATCCTCCAGTGGCTCCATGGCTTTCAGGTAAAGCCCAGAAGCTAATGAATGATCATACCAAAAGCCTGTGTCTTCTTCTGCTCCTATGAAGGAGCTCTTAGATAACACAATGAAAGCTAGGCACATGGCACATGCCTGTAATCCCAGCACTCAGGAGGCTGAGGCAGGAGGACTGCTGTAAATAAATTCAAGGCCAGTCTGGGGCACAAAGTGAGCTCAGGACTAACTTGGACTGCAGAGCAAGATCCTGTTTTAAAAATAATAAGAAGAAGAAATAAAGAAAAAAAAAGAGCTGCAGGAATGACACAGCGGCTAAAGTGCTTACCTAGCAAGCGCAAGGCCCTGGGTTTGATTCCCCAGCACCACATAAAGCAATGTGACACATGCCTATAAATCTCAGCACTTGGGAGGCTAAGGCAGGAGGATTACTATGAGTCCAAGGCCAGCCTGGGTTATACAACAAGACCCTGTCTCTAAATAAATAACACAATGAACTCTTTCAGAATCTTGAATATGTCACATTTTCTCTATTTTCTTGTCATATCTTGCTTCCTTCCATTGAAACAAACTGCATTACCTCCACACCTCTCCTGAGAAATAACTACCTGGGCACAGTGGGGCACACCTGTGATCCTAGCTACTCTGGAGTCCAGGGCAGGAAGAACACAAGCTTGAGACCAGCCTGGGCAACTTAGTCAGATGCTGTCTCAAAAAGGAATGGAGCTGTTGGTCAGCACAAAGGCCTGGGAACTGCATGTACATATACCCACACACACACACAGAAACAGCTCTGGTTTTCCTTCTATGAAACTTTTCTGTCACTCTCCCACCCTATCATGAAACAACATATACACATACATTTTTCATAACACTTATCTTACTAATATATACTGTGTATTTGTCTCTCTCCTCACCTAGGCTGTGAGTTCCTCAACGGCAGGCAGAGACTAATCTCAATGCCTGACACACAACAGCCACTCAATAACTGCTTGCTGGGGCTGGAGGAATGGCACAGCAGGTAGAGCACTTGCCTTGCAAGTACAAGGCCCTGAGTTTGATTCCCCAGCACCGCATAAGCCGGGCTTGGTGGCACATACCTGTAATTCCAGCACTTGGGAGTCTGAGGCAGGAAGATGGCTGTGAGCCAAAGACTAGTCTGGGCTACCTAGTGACCTACTTGAAGCAAGACCCTGTCTCAATTTTAAAAAAAATTTAAAAGCCCTGTTGGCTGAAAAAATGAATGATGCTAGAACTTTTTAAATGCACATTTCATACTATGAATGCCTAATGATTGTTTTACATGATAATCAGGCATAAACAGCAAATGGTTCATGTTACTTTTAGACACTCAAACCAGTACTTCTGAAGTCCTGAGATTAGACAAGAGGACGCTAAGAGGACACTCAGGCTACAGAAAGTGCCTTTTCAGGCACTGTTTGGAAGACTTCTGGGTCTCTAGGTACACAGATTTCGCTCTTTCCATGTCTCCGGAGGGAGAAGCCGCTGCTGCACTGGAACTAAAATTCCACGCCTCAGTGTGCACCAGCCTCTCCCTCCACCCACCTCCTCCTCCCTGAATCAAGTCCATCCTGGCAACGTACTTTACTCCCAGAATCTTAGCAAAGTGAAGAAAACGCACTGGTCTGAGTTATAAAGTGGCTTTGTTTTGGCTTCTGGACTGAGAACTCTGCAAATTAACCCAGGCTTGAACACCTGTCTGTATTTTAATGCTCACCCTGTCCCCACAGGCCTCAGTAAGCTTCTCGGCTCTGCCAAAGCTTGTCACCTGCTTTGCCGCCCCCTCCCACCTGTGCACACATCACATCCAGGCTCATCTCGCCATCTGCAGCCTAACACAGCCCTGGAGATCATGCATCACTCGGCCTAGGAAGCAGCGGCATGAGGGCCACGTAGCTAATCTGGCTCCCTCCAAAAAGGGAAAAGATATTCCAGGCATGGTGAGCACATGGCAAAGCCAGCCTCCTCTCCTAGCGGGAGTCTGGGAAACCACCGCCCCACCTAGGATCTTTCGTTAGTGCTAATGAAGTCATCCAAGACAGTGGTGTCTCCTGTCATGGGAGTGTGTAAGCAGCTGGGAAAGATTTTTGTAGGACAAATTCTTAGAGGTGGAAATACTAGGCCAAAGATAAGGTTGGTTATGACATTGTCAAATTTGTCTTTAAATTACTGCACTGATCTATACCCACACCTCCATATATGGGCCCATTTCTCCACAACCTCCTTGTAATGCTAGGCCATTTAAATTTGTGTGTGCGTATGTGCAAGCATGTGGTACTAGGGTTGAGGCCAGGGCTTTCACACTGAGCTACATCCTCAGTGTCCCTCTCCCCCCACAATTTTTCCTTTTTTTTTTTTTTTTTTTTGGTTCTGATTTTGAGACAAGGTCTCATTAAATAGTTAAGTTGCCCAGGTTAGGCTTTAACTTGTGATTCTCCTGCCTCAACCTCCCAGAGTACTGAGATTACAGGTGTGTGCTGCCATACTCAGCTTTAGTGGTCGTAGGGAATCAACTCAGGGCCTGGTGCTTGCTAGGCAAGTGCCCTAACTGCTGTGCTATTCCTTCAGGTAGGGAAATCTACTATGTTCTCTAACATCTCTGTCATTGTAACCAACAAACAAGCTCTTCTGCCCATTCCTGGTCTCACACTCCCATTTCTAAGAAAGTCGTTTTCCCTTCTCCACCAACCTCTAATACGCACTACCCACCTTCAAGGACCCTTGAAGCCTTGTCACCCGGTAATTTACCTATCAATTCCCTCCATCCTTTCAATTCCTCCATAACTGAAGCCCGAGGCCTGGCTCTCTGCAGGTGTACACTCCACTTCCCCTACAACCTGCTTGGGATGGCATTTCCTCACCCCCCCGAGGCTGGGACTTGGTGTTGCTTCTAGGACACTCATCCAATCGTTGGGTGGTGGTGGGACCCTTCTGTGGCTCAGGCCATCCATCTGCTGAATCCTGAACCACTCCATGTCACCGCACGCTACAACTTCCTGGTCACTTCCTCACTTACTCAACACTTTGGCTCACGGTGCTGGGCCTTCCTCTCCATCCCAAGGCTGTCTACCACCCTGGATGACTTCAACACCCAAGAGGAAGCTCATATTCTGGGGTAGTACTTTTCTGACAACATCCTCCTCCTCAGCCACCCTCCCTGGACACTTCTTGGACCTTCTTGTCCTCTGGAAACATTTAAACCAACCTTCCAAGCTTTAGGCCTATAAGCCAAGATACCTCTCACTTGCCACATCCACAATGAAATTACTTTTTGGCACTCTCGGTTAACCTCCTAACCTCTAGTCAGTGTCTCCTTTTACTTCATCTGTCCCTCTCCTTCCTTCATTTTTCTGCAAGGCAGCTACTTGTGACAGTGAGTATCAGGGACCGGGGGCATAGCTCAGAGAATACAGCACTTGCCTAGTGTTATGGTTTGGATCTGAATTATCTCCCAAAAGTCTCCTGTATCTGGATGTAGTGGAATACTGTGCACTGTTATGAGGATGGGCCTGGTGGGCTGGAGGAATGGCACAGCCGTTAAAGCACTTGCACAACCCTGAGTTCAATTTCCCAGCACCACATAAAGCTGTGTGTGGTAGTGCATGCCTGTAATCCCAGCACTTGCAAGCTGAAGCAAGAGGATTGCTGAGTTCAAGGCTAGCCTAGGCTACAGAGTAAGATCCTGTTGCAAAAAAAGAAAGAAAGAAAAAGAAAATACCTAGAATATACAAGGCCCTGTGTTTGATTCCCCAGAACCACATAAAGAGAGCATACTGGCACATACTTGTAACCCCAGTACCCAGGAGCCTGAGGCAGGAGGACTGCCATGTATCCAAGGCCAGCGAGGGGCTGGAGGAATGGCACAGCAGTTAAAGTGCTTGCTTTGCAAGCACAAGGTCCTATGAGTTCGATTCCCCAGCACCATATAAAGCTGGGCATAATGGTGCACGCATGGAATCCCAGCACCTGGGAGGCTGAGGCAGGCAGGTTGTCCTGAGTTCAAGGCCACTCTGAGCTACACAGTGAATTCAGGACCAGCCTGGGCTACATAGCTAGACCTTGTCTCTTTAGAGAGAGGAGAGAGAGAGAGAGAGAGAGAGAGAGAGAGAGAGAGAGAGAGAGAGAGAGAGAGAGTAAACACCAAACAGCTAAATTAGAAACAGGAGAATCCTCCTTAGCACCTCTAATCTAACTCTACAATCACTATTATCTCTTATCTAGGCCATTGTAACAGGCTTTTACCTGGTTTTTCTGCCTCTAATCCTGTTCTAGCAATCCCCCTGCAGCCAGAGTTTAGTCTCACCCATTAGCCTAATGACCTTCACCACCACCTTTTTCAGCTTCTGCTCCCTCCCAGGATTAGCAGGCCAGTTTCATGACTTCACCTATCACATCCTATAACTTCAGAACCCTAGGGTTGTGTACTTCATGCATGCTGACCCTGAGTTTCTTTTTTCTTTTCTTTTTTTTTTTTTGGGGGGGGGGGTACTAGAGATCAAGTCCAGAGTTTTCACACTATCTCCCCAACTCCTTTTTACTTTTTTGTTTTGAGACAGAGTTTTGCTAAGTCACTAAGTTACCAAGACTGGGCTAAGACTTGCTGCAGTCCTCCTGTCTCAGCTTCCAAGGCAACTGGGATTACAGGCATGTACCAATGGGTCCATGTGACCCTGAGTTTCTTGAATGTGGCTGGAAGGCTTCTTGCTTGAATGCCTTTTACAAGCTGTTTTTTTTTTTTAAAGGTAGAACACAACTGCCAACCCCACCAATTCTGATTTTTTCCATCTGATTAAATAACTCCTTACAAAAGCCCTTCAGAAGTTCCTTCCTTGGCCCTCCTCTTGCATATTCTCAAAGCCCCCTGCAACTTCAGTTATCACAGAAAGAAATCATTTCACTGTTAGTCTGTCTACCCACTTCCTGAGACTGTAAATTCTCCGCGGACTCTAAGGATGAGGTTAGTTTAATTAAGTCTCTGGATCTAGGGATATTGATAAATTATAGTTGTATAATGCTTCTTGTACCAAGGTTAGATAGAAGAAAAGAAACCAGAAGAACTGTTGGAATAAAGTAACAATTGGGCAGGGATACAAATAATCATGACTAGAACAAGTAATTAGATTTTGGCAGTAACTACTCCAAGTAATTAACACAAAGGTGTGATCAGAACTTAACCTTATCAGAGGCAGATAATTTTCCAAATCTCTAATTGGCATCCAAGACTGCCCAGCGTAAAGAGCAAAATCTTTGTAGATACACAGATAGACTGGGATTTGCCCCACCACGCACAGCCATGTAACCTTGAGCATGTGACTTTACCTCTGGGGGTCTCTGTTCCGAAAGAGGGTCAACACTCACTCCAAGGAGCTGTTACAGATGGTCAAGGGCATCACAAACATTGTCATGCGCTCAACAAGGGCTGTTTGCCTTCCGTTTCCTACTTCTCTTTTCCTAGCAAGCCAGTTTTGCCACCTCTGCGGGCTATCACGTGACTGGAGTGCCATGGGGCAGGGTGTCTTGCGGAATAACTGAGCCACAGGAGCAACTTCCTTGAAGGAATTTTTTAATTTTTATTTATGAGCAACCTCACCACAGACAGAAGGTCCCACCAGCCAGTGGGGCCACCTGGGCAGCACACCAGTTGCCGCTCCAACATACCGAAGGAACTCAGGCTTGAGGTTGGAATCCCTCAGAGTCTAGGACTGCAGCCACCACTAGAAGAGCAAAACCACCCTTGTGGGCACCTAGCAGCAGCTGCCACCGGGCCAAGGCTGACAGTCCAGCAGTAAGCGCACCCAGCACGGCGAACCCGGTGAGCACTATCCCGTCCCCCAGCCCAAGAGCTTTCAAAGGACAGGCTGCCTGCTGAGTGAAAGCTGAGCGGACGCACATACGTGCGCACAGGTAGGAGGAGTACGCGCCACTCAGGCCCACCCACATGTGGCCACAAGGCCCACAGGCCACCGTTGAGGAAGTGAAGCGATGGCACAGCTTGCAACAGAAGCAAAGGACAAGAAGAGAGAGGGCCCAGTAAGGGGCCTTGTTCACTGCACCTACGAATGGAAAAGAAAATCAGATTCATTTGTCTATGACAATGAACCCAGACCTAGAGAGCGTGAGGCCGGTCACAGGAAACTCACACGCACACCTCCCCCACCTCCACAGACCCAACCTCCTCTCTTTAGAAGCCTTGTCAGCCGCTCCACAAAGGCAGGAGAAAGCTCTTAATGTCACTGGTCCACTTCTTCAGGATGAGGGGGATGGGGGTTTATGCCCTTAATGGGCTAAGAAATTGACAAGCTGCCCTAGACGAGACGGCACTGCTAAAATCAGCTGCGAAAAATAACAAATCCAATGAATTGGCAAAACCCCACCAAGGCCCCAGTCCACCCTTCCGTTTGGAACTGAGGAAACAGAGAGGAAGGAAATGCAAGAAGAACTCTCTGGGGTTCTTTTTGTCTTTAATTGTTGTTAGGATTTTCTACAAGAGATCCAACCTAGGGCCTTCAACCTAAGCCAGACCCTCAGTCTTTTTTTAGTTTAGTTTAGTTTTTTTTTTTTTCCAAATTGCAAAGAGGATGGTTTTATTTTGAAAGCAAGGACAGAGAGGCAAAAGCTTCCACTAACCAGAAGGGGGCCCCAAAGGACACTGCCCCTGTATTTTAGTTTTGATTTTGAGATAGGGTCTTGCTGAGTCACTAAGTTGCCCATGCTAGGTTCAAACTTGTAATCTTCCTGCTTCAGCTTCCGGAAGTTCTGGAATTATAGTTCTGTGACACAGGCCCAGCACTGTGTTTATTTTTATTTTTTTAAGTGCGTGTGTGGGGTGGGGTGGGGTGGGGGTGGGTGTTGCGGTGCTGAGGACCAAATCCAGGCTATTAGCATGCTAGCCAAGTGCTTTGCCACTGAGCTCTATCCCCAGAACCTTTCCATTTCACTATTTGTTTTTTTTCCAGACAAAGTCTCACTCTTAAGTCCAAGTTGGCCTTAAACTCACAGCAATCCTCCTGCCTCGGTCTCCAGTGTTCTGGAATTACATGCATTTGCCACCATGCTCCATTTATGGGGTGCTGCGGAATCAAATTCAGGACCTCTAACAAGCACTCTAATCACTGTGCTATTTCTTCCAGTCCTGTTTTTTGTTTGTTTATTTGTTTGTTTTGAGACAGGATCTTGCAGTGTGTCGTCAGGCTGGTCCTAGACTCACTACGTAGGCCAAACTGGCCTTAAATTCACAGCAATCCTAGCCGGGTATGGTGGTGCATGCCTGTAATCCTAGCACTCAAGAGGCCAAGACAGGAGGATTGCCATAAGTCCACAGCCAGGGTGGGCCACACAGACACAGACCAGCCTGGGTTACAGAGCAAGACCCTGTCTCAAAAACAAAACAAAACAAAAATATTCACAGCAACCCTGCCTCAGCCTCCTGAGTGCAGGGATTACAGGTCTGTGCCCAATGCCTAGCTCATATGGTTCTGGGGCACTCAGCACAGGGCTTTGTACTTGCTAGGTAAGTGCTATAACTATGAAACTATGCCCCTGCCCGTGGTTATTTTTGGGTTTTTTTTTTTTTTTTTTTTTGAGACAGGGTCTCACTCTATAGCCCAGACTAGTCCTGAACTTACTATGTAGCCCAGGCTGGCCTTGGACTCAACAGCAATCCTCCTGCCTCAGCCTCCTGAGTGCTGGGTTAACAGGCATGCACCACCAAGCCCAGTTTTATGTGGTGCTGGGGAATCAAACTCAGGGCCACCACTTTGCCATTTTTCCTCCAGCTCCTGCCCCTTGTTTTATTTTTTAAATTACCAAGTTCCTTCTACTGTACCCTCCTTCAAAGATTACAAAAAAATTCATAACTGCTTTCTTATTATTCCCAATAATGCCAGAAATATAGGCAGATTAAAAAAAAAGTAGCTAGGTCTTCTAGCATATACCTGAAAGCCTAGCATTCCAGTTTTCTGTTTTTGTTTTTTTAAGACAGGGTCTGTCTTTGTAGTCCAAGCTAGTCCTCAACTCACTGTAGCCCAAGCTGGCCTCGAACTCACAGCAATCCTCTTGCCTCAGCCTCCTGAATGCTGGGATTACAGGTGTACACCACCAGGTCAGGCCAATTTTTATGTGGGGCTGGGGAACTGAACAGAGAGCCTTGCGCATGTGTGTACAGTAAGTGCTCTAACCACTGAGCTTGCCCCAGCCCCTCCTCTTTGCTTCTAAAACCACAGATTTTCTAGCAACTCAGTTTTATGCAGGAATATTCCTTGGGGCAGTTAAAATATACTTAGCCACTAGTGCAATTACAGCGACAAGAACTAACCAGCACTGTCCCTTCTCCCAGGTCACCTACTTGACCTGTCTCCCTCCTTCATCCCCTGGATGCAATCTCAAAGCATCTGCAATGTGATCACTTAAAACCAGCCTAAGTTGGGATGGATTTGGAATAATGAGATCCTCCTCCTTTCCCTGGAATTGGATGCTTATATTCCAACTATGAAACTTGAAAGAGAAGATAATCCTAGACAGGCTGGTGGCACAGGTCTATAATTCCAGCACTCTGGGAGGCTGAGACAGGAGGACTGCATATTTGAGCCCAGCTTGGGCAACTTAGTGACTTAGCAAGGCCCTACCAGAAAAAATGAAAACTAAAAATGGGCTAGGAGTGTAGCTCAGTGTGAAGGCCCTGGTTTTCATTCCTAGTACCCCCAAATAAATAAATAAGATTTTTAAAAAGAAAGATGATCCTAAATGAAAACCTATAATCTTTTCTTCTTTTTTTAATTTTTAGAGACAAAGTGTCACTGTGTAGTCCATACAAACTTTGAATCCTTGATTATGCTGCCTAGGCCTCAACTTCCTAGGGCTGGGATCACAGGCATGGGCTTAAGCCACTACACCCAGCTTATGTGGTGCTGGGGACTTGAACTCTGGGCCTTGAACTTGCTAGGCAAGCATTTTCACTGCTGAGCTATTCCTTCAGCCCTCAATATATATCTTATTTGTGTACTAGAATAAAAGGGCTGGGAAGATAGGATGTAGGGGCATAGGTCAGTGGTTAATGTGCTTGCCTCCCAGGCACAAGGCTAATACCACATAAAAATTAGCTGGGCATGACAATGCATGCCTATAATCCCAGCACTGGAGAGGCTGAAGCAGGAGGACTGCTGTGAGATGGAGGCCAGCCAGAGCTACACAGTGGGTTCAGGACCAGCCTAGACTACAGAGCAAGACCCTGTCTTGACAAAACATACTAAAATAAACTAGTGGCATCCCAAGTAATCTATAAGAATGTGTGTGAACTCTTCACCAGTGTAATGCTTCCACTCCCCAAGGCTCTCCTTCACCCACACCACCCCCCTGCTCAGTCCAAATCCCCGCTACCTCTGCTTAAACCTATCTTCCTGCCTGGAACACCCTCTCTGCTAATGATATCTCCCACTTCATTTATCAATTTATTTACTTAGAGACAGGCTCTCACTCTGTAGCCCAGGCTGGTCATGAACTCACTATGGAGCCCAGGCTGTTCTGGGACTCACAGCAATCCTCCTGTCTCAGCCTCCCGAGTGCTGAGATTTCAGGCATGCGCCAACCCGCCCAGCTTACTTGGTGCTGGGGAATCGAAATGAGGGTCTTGGGCCTGTCAGTCAAGGGCTCTAACTTGTGAGCAATAATTTCCTCCAGGCCTCCTGCCTCCTCTTAAATAGCTGCTGGAAACTTGTTTGCTTATCAGCACCCTGTAAGCGTAATCGCTCTCCCA
This sequence comes from Ctenodactylus gundi, assembly GCA_004027205.1. NCBI lineage: Eukaryota > Metazoa > Chordata > Mammalia > Rodentia > Ctenodactylidae > Ctenodactylus > Ctenodactylus gundi. Next base: position 150,192 of record PVKB01003239.1, on the reverse strand, counting down.
TTTTAACCATAAACATGCAGCGCGTCACACACTGCCCCGTCATACTTGTGCGCAGGTGTCCACCTCCTGCCTCATCCACCTGAAGGCTCATTCTCTGGCCTCCTCCATCGGGCACTGCGTGCAGCCTCCCCAGACCCGGGGTTACTTGAACACGGTCTGGCACAGTTTTCAATCCTTCGACACCGTAAGTGTGGTCCTCCGGGGGCACTTGGGGACGAGAAACGACAGCCAAGGGCAGCACCCTACAGAAGCCTGGCCCCAGAAGCCGGCGGGCGCCACAGACAGGGACTCACCTGAGCGGTGGGGACGGGGCCAAGAGCCGGAACCGAACAGCAGCCGACGGTAGCGCTGGAAGGCCTCGTCGAGGACGTCGCAGCCGGGTTGCACCGCGGAACTGGCATGGTACCGGAACTGGAAGTTGTTGGGGAAGAGGGTGTAGCTGCGGGGGGAGGTCTGGATGTCCTGGGGCCATGGCCACAGGGCCGTCGTCCAGCCAGCAAAGGCCACCGCCATCAGCGACGAAACCCAGAGCCTAGCCCCTGCCATGCCCGCCAGGGATCTCCTCCCCCCGGGCCGGCGGAGCCAAAGGAGAGCGGGTCAGGTGGGCGGCGTCCGCGTGACAATCGGCGTGTCACGTGACCCGGCGGCCCTTCCCTTTCCCTTTCGTGTCGGCTGCAGCGCTCCAGCCGGGTGAGGCCCACGCGGCGGGGCTTCTGCCCCTGCGCCCGCCCCGCCGGCCGCGCGTCGCCTCGGGGACGTGCGGGGACAGCTGCCACCCTGGCCACGCCTCCACGGCGGAATTCTGAGCGCGCCAGGCTCCAGGGACCGGGCGGCGGCGGAGGAGGTTGGGGGCGTGCTGCTGGCTGCGTGCCCCTCGAATCATGCGTGAGAGGACACCCGGCCCCAAAGACGTCCCGAGCCGTGGTAACTCAGGAGGGAAACGGGTTGAGGCGCAGGTGAGCTGGGCATGATGGCATCCATGCCTGTAATCCCTGCACCCTGAGAAACTGAGGCAAGAGGGTCCCAAATTTAAGCCTAGCCTGGGCAATTGAGAGACTTAGAGAAACCTCATCTCAAAAAATATATATGTATTAATAAAGGCTGTAATATAGTACATTGCAAAAGGGCCCTACGTGCAACCCCCAGGAACATAAATAAATCACAAGTCCAGGACCAGCCTGGACTATGGAGCCAGACCTTGTCTTATAAATAAAACAAAAAAATAAATTAAAAGGGGTGGGCGAATAGTACAGCAGTTAGAGTGCTTGCCTAGCAAGTGCAAGGGCATGAGTTCAATTCCCCTGCCCCATATAAATCCGGTGTGGTGATGTGCCTCTGTAATCCCAGCGGGGAGCCTGAGGCAAGAGGATTGCAGCGTGTTTGAGGCCAGCCTGGGCTACATAATGAGTTCAGGAACCCACTGGGGTTACAAAGAGAGACATTGTCTCAAAACAGTACAAAAAAAAGTTTTTTAAATAAAAGGGATGGGAGGGCTGGAGAAATGCCAGGCACTAAGTATGCAAGGTAGATTCCCCAGCACCACATAGACCAGGCATGGTGGCACAGGCCTTTAATGCCAGCACTTGGGAGACTGAGACAGGAGGATTGCTGTGACTCCTAGGCTAGCCTGGGCTATATCGTGAGTTCAGGACCAGCCTGGGCTACAGAGCAAGGCCCTGTCTCAAAAAATTAAAAAATAAAAGGGATGGGATGCAGCTGAGTGCGTGGCTCACAGCGCTCATGGCTGTTCTGCTCCTCACTCACGTCTGATCCGTTTTTCTCTTTCCTTGTCTGCTACTTCAGCTTCCTTATAATTCCTATGTACTCAACACTTGATCATTGCGCGGACACGTGGTGGTTACCTCAGCCTGACTCCACCTGACTCTGCAGCTCCAGGGCCTGCTTACCATCCTGTCTGCCCAGGGGGATCTTGCTGTCCGGAAAAGCTCCATGCAAAGCCAGAATCTTTTTATCTCCTGGTTGAAGTTAATCTCTCCATTGCAATTCCATTTTCTGTGTTCCAAAAATAACAACTCTTCTCAAAAACAAAAATGTATTAGCAATCTCCCTGTGTTTCACACACAGTGTATCCAGGGGCACATGGACCATAATTTAACTGTGCTTGAATATCTATACTATATAATATATAGTATAGTACTTTGCATAGAGTTGACTCTTAAGGTTTTTTGAGTTGTTGCTATTAACTTTTTTTTTTTTTTTTTTTTTGAGAAAGGGTCTCACTCTGCAGTCCAGGTTGGTCTTGAACTCACTGTGTAACCCAGGCTGGCCTTGGACTCAGGACAATCTACCTGCCTCAGCCTCCCAAGAACTGGGATTACAGGTATGCTATGCCATACTTGGTGTATGTGGTGCTGGGGAATTGAACCCAAGGCCTTGTACTTGCTAGGCAAGCACTTTAACTGCTGAGCTGTTCTCCAGCCCTAACGTACGTGTGTGTGTGTGTGTTGCGGGGGGGGGGGGGGGGTTACTAGGGATTGAACCCAGGGCTTACCCAGCCCATTTTTTATTTTTTATTTTTGAGCCAAGGTCTCACTAAATTGTTAAATTATCAAGCTGGGCTTCAAGTGGGGATCCTTCTGCCTCAGCCTTCCAGAGTTCTGGGATTATAAACCTGTGTCACCAGCCCAGCTGCTATTAGCATTTAGACAAGCAATAAATAAATAAATAAATAACAGGAATTGTGCCCTGACTTTGCAGGAATCCCAAGGTGATACTTAGCGTCTTAAGGGACCCAGCTTGGAGGCCTGCCCTCGTAAGCTGTGTTCCTAGACTTGGGAGGATCAGTCATTGCCTCTCGAGCTCTGTCTAAGAGTATGTGGAGAACAGGAAACGAATTTTATTTCCCATGTTGGAAAGCCTTCTCTCTGTAATCACCTAAGTGAGGCCAACTGATTTCCTTGGGTTACTGGTTATTGTTCATTGGTTATTCCTTAATAGACAATACAACTTGCTGACATGGCATCCTCCTTAACTTCTGTGACTATCATCAGAAGTCATTTTATCAGTTCAAATTTAGTTAGTCACTTATGAAATACTTCTGGGCTGAAAACCCAGTTTCCCCGAGACTGTTTAAACAGAGGCACAGCCAGAGCTGCTTGACCATTTACGTGACTGATTAGATCTCTCTCACTTCTGCTGTTTCGTGACAACTGAACACTCCTGGCCACAGAGAGGAATGACTGCTGTGACTCAGGCACCGCTATCTTTTATTGATTTCTTTATATTTTTCTTTTCCTTTTTAGGAAATACTGTCTAACTGTACAGCTTCACTGTGTTTGGGGGAAAGCACAGAAGACTGAGCTTAGGGCCTGTGTACTGAGCTTTATTCCCAGTCCTCTTCTGCTTTTTATAAAGATGTCAAACAGGGTCTCACTAAATTGCTAACCTTCCCAGAAAGGGGCACTCTAGAACTGGTAATTCTCCTGTCTCAGCCTCCCAGAGTGCTAGGATTACACTGTGCCTGGCTGTATTTAATTTTTTTTTTGTCAGCAGTGGCCATTAGAATTGTGTAATAATTGTGCAATACTGTATCCTTGCTTGTTCTGTGTAAATATAGTATCATGTAGCTAAACAGTGTCTACAGTGTCTGTATTGTACCAGACTCCATTATTCCAGTAATTAAAATTTGGATTAATTAGAAATTGATTAAGAGCACTTACAAAGAAAAGAGTTATTGGGCAAAATAATACATTGTGAGATTAACATATTATCTTAGCATTGATAAAGCAAGTTAAAAGAGCGACCTCTTTAAATAATTAGTATACATAAGCTGGGCTTGGTGGCACACATATGTATTCCCAGCACTCAGAGGCTGAGGCAGGAGGATTACCATGAGTTCAAGGCTAGCCTGGGCTACCTAGTGAGTTCAAGAGCAGCCTGGACTAGAGTGAGACCCTGTCTCAAATGAATAAGTAAATAGTGTATGCTTATTGTAAATTATTCCCAAGAATTCACATACCAGATCCCTTAAAAGACCCCCTTTACTCACCTGTGTCACAGTGGATTAAAAGGTACAGGCCTTGAGGAATGGCAAAACAGTTAAAGGCCTTGCTTTCCAAGCACAAGACCCTGAGTTCAATTCCCCAGTACCACATAAAGCTAGGCGTGGTGGCACACACCTGTAATCCCAGCATGCAGGAGGCTGAGGCTGGCAAATTGTCCTGAGTCCAAGGCTAGCTTGGGCTATACCAGTGAGTTCAGGACCAGCCTGGGCTACAGAGCGAGACCCTGTCTCGAAAAAAAAAAAAAAAGATACAAAATTCCAGTTCTGAAAATCCATTTTGTTAAAACTGACATACTTGAGAATACCTCAATTTTTTTTTTTTTTTTTTTTTGGTAGTGGTACTGGGGAGTGGACCCAGGACCTTTGCAATGAGCTTCATTCCCTAGTCTTTAAAACTTTTTATTTTGGGGCTGGAGGAATAACACCACAGTTAAAGTGCTTGTCTTATAAGTACAGGCCCTGCATTCAAGTCCCCAGCACTACATGAAGCTGGGTGAGGTGGTGCACACCTGTAATCTCAGTACTTGGGAGGCTGAGGCAGAAGGATTGCCATAAGTCCAAGGCCAGCCTTGGCTACAGAGCATGACCCTGTCTCAAAGAAAAAAAAGTGTTTGTACTAAAATTTTTTTTTATTTTGAGACAGGTCTCAGTAAGTCATAAAATGGCTTAGCTGGGCTTGAAGTTACAGTCCTTTTCCCTCAGCTTCTAAGTGTGAGATTACAGTAAGTACCACCACGCTCAGCTCCCAGAAATCAAATTTTGTTATAAATCTAGCATGTGTGTGTGGGGGGAGGGGGGGGCTGGAGGAATGGCTCCGCGGTTAAAGCGCTTGCCTAGAAAGCACTAAGTGAAACACTAAGTACACAAGTTTGATTCCCCAGCACCACATAAGCTGGGAAGGGTGGTGCAGGCCTGTATTTCTAGCACTCAGGAGGCTAAGACAGGAGGATTGCTGTGAGTCCAGGGCCAACCTGGGATACAGAGCAAGACCTTATCTCAAAAAAAAAAAAAAAAAAAAGCAAACTTAAGCACTGGGACTGGAGGAATGGCACAGCGGTTAAAGCACATGCCTTGGCAGTGCGAAGCCCTGGGGTCAGTTCCCCAGCACCACATAAATTGGGGCACGCCTATAATCCCAACACTTGGGAGGCTGAGGCTGGAGGATTGCCATGAGTTCAAAGCCAGTCTGGGCGCTCCATAGTGCGTTTAGGACGAGCCTGGGCTCCAAAGCTAGACCCTGTCTCAAAAAAAAAAAAAAAATCTAAAGCATTTTTTTATATGGTACTAGATTGAGACATTAGAGAAACAATTGTGAAAGAAAACTACTAGTACTTTTCCTCTGTCTTCTGGGTATTTTCCCTCCAATAAAACTTGAGAAATACTTATATCCACATCTCCGTAGCAAGCCTAGAGAAAATAACAATACTGGTTTGCATGAAACTCCTGACACTGAAGAATATTGAACCTTTTACTAAAAAAGGAGACAGGAATGGATGAGTTTGTTGTTTTTTTGTTTTTTTGTTTTTTTGTTTTTTGTGGGGTCGGGGGGACAGGGTTTCTGTTTTCTAGTCCCAGCTGGTCCTGGGCTCTCTGTGTGGTCCATGCTGGCTTCAAACTCACAGAAATCCTCCTGCCTGAGTCTTCAAGCCTTCAAGTGCTGGGATTACAGGAGTGTGCCATCATACCCAGCTAATCTTTATAAAGTACTGGGGAGTCCCACCCAGGGCCTTGTGCCTGCTAGGCAAGCCCTTTAACCACTGAGCTACGCCACCCCCCGACCCCCCACCCACACCAGCCTGGATTGGATCCACGTTAGGAACATAAAATACATTATAAAAAATGGCCTTTCTGGGTCTGACTGGCAAACACTATTAGCTGGGGGGGGGGGGGGGGGGCAGTGTTACTGCTTTTTGTTTTGTTTTAGAGACAAGGTTTTGTTCTGGAGTACAGGCTGGTCCTGAGCTCACTATGTAATCTAGGCTAGCCTCAAACTCACGGCAATCTTCCTGTCTCAGCCTCCAAGGAGTGCCAAGATCATACCCAGCTATTCTTGCTATGGTGCTGGAGGATCCAACCCCGTGCCTCGTGCGTGCCAGGCAAGCACCATAACCACTGAGCCATGCACCCAGTTCCCCGCTTTACCTTTGTCTCCTCTGACATGACCCGACCAAACACTGCACTGGGGCTCCAGCCTGGTGTCCACAGACAATAGGGGAATATGAAATTCTAATTGTGGACTAAAATTGATAAAACTCTTCATTTTTAAGAAAATAGAAATAACAAGCTGGGTCTTTAATCCCAGCTCTCAAGAAGTCTGAAGCATGAGTGTCACAAGTTCAAGCCCCACTTGGACAATATAGGGAGACCCTCTCTCAAAATAATAAATAAAAACATGCTGCAGTTGGAGCCATAGCTCAGTGGTTAAAGCACTTACCTAGCAAGCAGAATGCCCTGGGTTCAATTCTTCAGCACCACATAAGGTGGGTATAGTGGCATATGCCTATAAACCCAGCTCTTGGGAGGCTGAGACAAGAGGATTTCTGTGAGTTTGAGGCCAGCCTGGGCTACATCAGGACTAGCCTGGACTATAGAGCAAGATCTTGTATAAAAATAAAAGGAAAAACAGGCTGGGATATAGCTCAATACGAGGGCTCTGGGTGCACTTCCAAGTACCACACACACAGACACACACACCTTGGAAACCTTGCTACTGCTATCAGGCATGTAGTATAATGTCCTCATCATCTCGTGTGTGTGTGTGTGTGTGTGTGTGTGTGTGTGTGTGTGTCACTGGGAATTTAATCCAATTTAGTTGAATCTCCCAAAAAATTTTTTTAAATTTATCTTTTTCTTTCCTTTTTTTTTTTTTTTTTGAGATAGGGTCTTACTCTGTAGTCCAGGCTGATCCTGAACTCACTGTGAAGCCCAGGCTGGCCTTGGACTCACAGCAATCCTCCTGTCTCAGCCTCCCAAGTGCTGGGATTACAGGCATGTGCCCCCACACCCGGTCTGTGTGGTGCTGGGGAACAGAACTAGGGTATTTAGTGCTTGATTTAGCAGTTGCTAGGCAAGTGCTTTAACTGTTGGACTACTCCTCCAGCCCCCACAGTTTTTTTTTTAAGACAGTATTTTGCTAAGTTGTTTAATTGTCAAGTCTGTTCTCAAACTTGGGATCCTCCTTCCTCAGCCTGCCACAGTGCGGGGATTACAGACCTGCACCACCAGCCTGATTTGCCTTCAGCATTTTTTGAGAATACAGTGAACAGTCATCTACTTGAGTATTGTGCTGAATGCGATACTCCAACAAGAGTAATGGGAAATTATAAGGTTTCTGTCAAGCTTTGCAAAGAAGAAAAATACTATTAAAAGTGGGAAAATATTTGGCATGTATATTTATCTGTATGGGCACAGAATATATCGTAAGCATACATACAAAACTGGTTGTGCTGATTGTCACTGAAGAGGAATATTGTCTCAAAATAAAAAAAGAAAAGAAGAAAGAAAGAGGTTGGGGATGTATTTCAGGATGCAGTTCAGTATGTAGGCCCTTAGGATCAGTTTCTAGTAGCTGGGAGCCTAGCTCAGTGGTTGAAATGCTTGCCTAGTGTCTTAATTACTTTTTCATTGCTAGGACGGAATATCCAACATTCACAATTTAAGGGAAGAAAGATTTATTTTAGCTTACAGTTTCAGAAGATGATAGTCCATACATAGACGGTTGGCAGGCGGTAAAAGCACCTAGCAGGAGGAATAGCAGAAGATGGGCTGTTCATGGCATGGTGGACACGAAGCCAAGTGAGGGACAAAGGGCAGAACCAGCACACGCCCCCTCCAGGTCAAGCCTCAAGCATCTGCCCCTTCCAGCCAGGCCCACCTCCCAAAACCACACAGTATCCATAGGTAATCCACAATATCCAAACACATGAAGCTTCTGGGGAGACACTTTAGATTTAAACCACAATATTCTGTCCTTGGCCCCCAAAAGACTCATGTCCATCTCCTTATGCAAAATGAATTTAGTCCTATTTATTTATTTTAAGACAGTCTTGCTCTATAGTCCAGGCTGGTCTTGAGCTCACTATTTAGCTAGGATGGGCCTCGAACTCATGGCAGTCCTTCTGTCACAGCCTCCCGAGTGCCAGCCTTACAGACCTGTGCTATCACACCCAGCCATTTAGTCCTTCATAAAGCATTGCCAAGGTCTTAAGAGTTTTAGCACTGTTAAAAACTCCAAGCCCAAAATGTCCTTTGTGATACTAGGCAAACTGTTAGCTGCAAGCTCCTGTGACAATCAAAAGAAAAAAAATTAAGTACTTCTAACATACAGTGGCACAGGAGAAACACTTCCATTCTAAGAGAAGGAACAGGAGGATAGAAAACAATCAGACCAAAGCAGGAGCAAAATCCAGCAGGACAATAACCATGTCCTGCTGTTCCATTCAAATCTGTAGCTCTGTGTCCAGCACCTGGGCAAGCTATGGTGAGACATGTGCTCCAAGGGCTTGAGTGGCCACACGCCTACAGCACTGCCTTTGGCTGTGTAACCTTTATCGCTCTTCCCTTGGATTGGTTCTGCTTACAGGCTGTGGCCATCCTCTGCAGGCAGCCCGTGTTTCTGGCATCTACAAATTTTCAGGGTCTCCATTTTACCTTAGGCTTCTCCTTCACAACTTCATGCGCTGCCCTCCCAGGCCTCCAAGGGCTTCCTCTGAAATATAAGTGGAAGCTTCTGTGATCTGATTTTTGCATTCTGCAAGCCTGTGAAGCCAGCATAGTGAATGTTGCCAAGGGTGGCCATGGGCTTGCGCAGTAGTCTGGGCCCCTGGTACATTCCCAGCTGAAGCTTTTAGGTTCTTAGGTGGCAGAACTCCAGCAAACACTTTTCTCTTTGGCCCAACAGGATGCCTGTTGGTACTATTTGCAGAGTCTTTTGCCTTTCCACGCTTTAATTGGTAAAGGGTGGGGTCATGTTGATTACTGACACGCACTCAAGCTGTCACTTATTTATTTATTTATTTATTTTGAGATAGGCTCTTACTGAATAGTCTAGGCTGGCCCTGCACTCACTATGTAGCCCAGGCTGGCCTCAGATTCGTGGCAATCCTCCTACCTCAACCTCCCAAGTGCTAGAATTATAGGTGTGTGCCACCATGTCCGGCTGATGTGGTGCTGGGAAATCAACCCAGGGCCTTGTGCTTGGTGGAAAATGCTCTAACTGCTGTGCTATTCCTCTAGCACAAGGTGTTCTTTTTATAGTAGTGATTGCAAATATTCACTTCTTTTTAATGCTAATCTCTTTAGAAACCACATGCTCTTCTATTATTTTCACCTGCTTCTCAGTGTAGAAAGCTAAAAGCTGCAAAACAACTCACGTAACAGCATAAACACGGGTTGGGTTGAAATCTCCTCCACCAGATTAAATAGTCCATTCCTTTTAACCTCAGTTTCAGGCAAAGTGCCTGACAAAAGCAAAAATACCAATCCACTCTTTTTTGCCAGAGCACAGCACACATAGTTTTTATACCAGTCGCCAGTGAAGTCCTCTTTCCCATATCAAACATCTTGAGCCTGGCCTTTCCAATCCACGCATTCATTAGCATTCTGATCTTCTGAACTCTGACCAGAATCTCCGAGCAAACCTGGCTTACAGTATTCTAAGGCATTTCTAGCCAACATCCTCAAACCTTTCCAAACTCCTCCTGCAAACCAGTTCCAAAGGCTTTTAAGTCATATCGCTGAGCAAAGTCACAGCAATGGCCCCACTTCTGTGGTACAGTTTCTGTCTTAGTTACTTTGTTGTTGCTGGGACAGAAAACCCAACACCCACAATTTAAGAGAAGGAATATTTATTTTAGCTTACAGTTTCAGAAAGTCACAGTCCATGCGTGGACAACTGGCAATGGTGGAAGCACAGGGCGGGAGAAAGAACAGGAGACAGGCTTCTCACAGCATGATGGACCAGAAGCCAAGGGAAGGAGGAAGGGCACACGCCCCTCCAGGTCAAGCCCTAAGCATCTTCCAACCAGACTCCACCTCCCAATAGCACATGGTAGTTATAGGTAATCCACACATCCAAATACTTAAAAGAGGCTAGAGGAATGGCACAGTGGATGAAACACTGAAGCACTTGCCTTACACAAGCACAGGGCTTTGAGTTGATTCCCCAGCACCACGTAAAGCTGGGTGTGGTGTCTCATGCCTGTCATCCCAGCACGTGGGAGGCTGAGGCAGGAGGATTACCATGAGCCAAGACTAGTCTGTGGAACGAGACCCTGTCTCAAAAAATAGAATAAAACAAAACAAATACGTGAAAGAGGTGTGAGGGCAGAAAAATGAGGCTTTCTTTTGAGATAGGGTCTCACTCTGTAGTCCAGGCTGATTCTGAACTCACTATGAAGCCAAGGCTGGCCTTGGACTCACACCGATCCTCCTGCCTCAGCCTCCTGAGTGCTGGGATTATAGGCATGTAACACCACACTCATCTTTATGTGGTGCTGGGGAATCAAGGCAGGGCCTTGTGCTTGCTAGGCAAGCACTTTAACTGCTGTGCCATTCCTCCAGCCCTAGAGGCTTTTAATAATAATCTTGCAAGGCAGGTTCCAGCACCTAAACAGAGGCAGGCACACAGAAATATGGTAGGTGAGGGGTTTTTAGCCCTAGTTCACAGTTCTCTGTTAGAAATGTCTCACAGGAGTTCACCTGTCCAAACAAGGGATGGACATGGGAGGCACAAAGGACAGAAATATGAGGCTTTAATTATGTTTTTGCAAAAAGTTGACCTTCTCACATGCAAGTGAAGGCACACAGAAAAATGGTGGATGGAGATTTAAATCCCTAAATCGCAAGTCCCTCCCTCTGCCTTTTACCATTGACAGGATGCACAATCTTCCCGATAAGATTAATGGTATCGGATCAAGGTCAAGGCAGTCACTGTGGCATAACCTTTCTCCTTTCTTCCCCTTTCCTCCGTTGTCTAGTCACCTGGTCAGGTAAAAGGGGACAGAAATTGAAAGACCGCCATCTTTATCTGAAGCATGTGCCACTGCTACCACTAGATGGCACACGTCTCTCACGCCCCCTCCCCCTTCCCATCATCAGAGTTCACAGTCTATCCGAATGACATCTATGGGAGCCCGTCCCCTACACAAATAAGGCAAAAAGGTGATTTGCTTACATTGGATTGGCCCAAGGCCCAGCTGGTCTCTATGACACAGTGTTTGTTTCTTCTCCCCCTCTGGCTCCTTGGTGCATGCCCAGTATAAAGTGTAGGAAGATAATATAGCACCCAGGCAGTTAAAAACAAAGCAACAGAGACTGGAGGAATAGCCCAGCAGTTAACAAGTTCAAGACCCTGAGTTTGCTCCCCCAGAACCACATAAAGATTGGCTGGCTTGGTGGCGCATGCCTGTAATCCCAGCACTTGAGAGGTTGAGACAAGAGGATTGCTTTGAGTTTGAGGCCAGCCTGGGCTACATGGGTGAGCTCTGGACTAGCCTGGAATATAGAGTAAGACTGTCTCAAAAAAAAAAAAAAAAAAAAAGACCAAAGTCACAAAGATGTTACTCTATTCTTCCAACCGCTTTTCAAAGTAGGTAAATAGGACTGAAGGAATGGTTTGGTGGTTAAAGCGCTGGCCTGACAAGTGCTTAGTCAAGCACTAAGTACCCCAGTTCGATTCCCCAGCATCAAATAAGTCGGATGTGGTGGCGCATGCCTATAATCCCAGCACTCAGGAGGCTGAGACAGGAGTATTCCCATTAGGCCAAGACCAGTCTGAGCTCCATAGTGAGTTCAGGACCGACCAGCCTGGACTACAGAGTGAGACCCTGTCTCAAAAAAAAGTAGGTAAACAATATGCACAGCGATCATATATGAATGAATACATGCGTTTACTTTTTTGTTGCTGTGACTCAGTGCTCTAAATCCACAATTTAAGGGAGGTAAGATTTGTTCAGCTCCTAGTTTCAGAAGGTCTCTCACACACACAGTCCATCATGGGGAAGCTGGCAAGGTGGAGGCACCAGGCCGAGACAGGCAGAGAGCTGCTCACCCCTCTGCAGGCAGAAGCCCCTTGGAGCAGAAGCAAGTGCAGTGTGCAGACCTGCAAGGATAGAGTCTTCCTAGCAGGAAGCGGCAACAATGTTTCTTCTTCCTTTTCTTATTTAGAGTTGCCAGGCCCCGTGTCCCCCACCCCTCACCCACCCCCACCTTCTGCAATATGGTGGGTGCCCCTCCCTCATTTCCTAGGCCACAAGTCAGTAACAGGACTGGAGGAATGGCCCGGGGTTAAAGCACTAGCCTAGCTGGCACAAGGTCCTGTGTTCAATTTCCTGGCACCATGTAAAGCTGGGTGTGGAGGTAAACGCCTGTAATCCCAGCACTCGGGAGGCTGAGGCAGGTGAATCATCCTGAGTCCAAGGGCGGCATGGGCTACACCAGTGAATTCAGGACCAGCCTGGGCTACAGAGTGAGACCCTGTCTCAAAAACAATAAAACGAAAGTCAGTAACAAAACACCTGGAAGTTCTGCCCTAGGTGCTCTTTCCCCTAGGATCAACAAATTGATGCAAAGGCTGGGCATGGTGGCCCACACCTGTGATCCTAGCAATCGGAGGCTGAGACGGAGGATTGCAATTTAGCCATACACTGTATCAAACTCAGAGTGAAGATCCTGGGTTTAATCTTCAATCCTGGTACTACAAAAAAGATAGTTTAAAAATCAATTAATAGACTATATGAGTACTTATTAAGTACTCAATATAAATAAAATATTTATCAGCACTAGGGAGGCTAACACAGGAGAATTGCTGTGAGTTTGAGGCCAGCCTGGCCTAACATAGTGAGTTCAGGACAAGTCTCCACTATAGAGTGACCTTGTCTCAAAAAATTAAAAATGGGGGTTGTAGGAATGGCACAACAGTTAAAGTGCCTGTCTAGAAAGCACAAGGCTCAGAGTTCAATGGTCCTCAGTTTGATTTCCCAGCACCATATGAAGCTTGGCATGGTGGCACATGCCTGCAATCCCAGCACTCAGGAGTCTATGACAGGAAGATTGCCAGGAGTCCAAGGCTAGCCTGGGACTACATAGTGAGTTCAGGACCTGTCTGGGCTACAGAGCAAGACACTGTCTCCAGAAAAATTAAATTAAGTTTAAAAATAAAAATAAAGAGTGGAAACCAAGATGAAAATGCAGATCTGGGACTAAAAGAATAGCACAGTGGTTAGGATAGTGAGGCGGCAAGATTGCCATGAGTTTGAGGCCAGCCTGGGCCACATCATGAATTCAAGACCAACTGGGACTACAGAGAGAGACCCTCTTTAAAAAAAAAAAATCAGACCTGCCTGCTCAGATCCCATAGCTGGCTCCCTAGCCACATGTGCCTCTGACAGTTTTGTTGTAGGGGCCAGCGTGCTGTAGATGAAAAAGTCTTGTAATCATTCCAGTGGAGTTAGAGGATTCCAGAATGGATAATCCAGGCTGTAACTGCACAGCACAGCACAACACAAAAGACTTTGGACTGCAATCACCAGCCCTTACCTTTTATTCTGTTCCCAGTAAAATCACCCTGCTTCTAAAGCCCCTAAGAACTTCATGCACCCAGTGACTTTTAACCTTGGGATACACTTTTTTTTTTCATCCCAAAGGATCTCTTTGTTGATTACCTGGGACATCCCTTTAAAATTTAAAATGATTGAGATATGTAGATGCACCAACTTCCCAAGCTGATTGGTATTATAAAGTATCACAAATGTATACTAATATAAGTTTTTTTTTAAAAAAAATCTGGCTAAAATGCCTCTTCCAGTAAATCTGACTAGGTCACTCACCCTGTCTTTTGTATCAGCCTCTGTTGAATTGAATCCTCTGCTTTGCCTGAAAATGTTACTATTTTCTCATTCAATGCTCAATACAATGCCTCCAGGCTAAGTACTGGGAGACAGAGCTACACACGCTTTGGCAGGAAAGAGACTGTAAAGGGTACATATGTACTGGGTCCTGCTAGTAAGTGCCAGTAGCCAAACTGACAAGGATAAACTAGAAGGGGCCAGAGGTGTAGATCAGCAGTTAAAGCACTTGCCTAGAAAGCACAGGCCCTGGGTTCAATTCCCCAGGACCACATATTAGCTGGGCATGGTGGTGCCTGCCTGAGTTCAAAGCCAGCCTGGACTATGTAGTGAGTTCAGGACCAGCCTCTGTACTATGAGCAAGTCTCAAAAAAAAAAAAAAAAACAGAAAGAAAGAATAGAATAGAATAGAAGAAAAGCAAAATACGGCCTCTTGCTTTAGATCAAATTCAGGAATTAACATTTATCTTTGTGGAAAATAAGAGCTGGTAACATGGCAGGCCCTCATTTTAATCAACACTCATTATTGTACAGTAGAAAGTCCACTAACCCAGACGTGGTGACATAGGCCTGTAGTTACAGCACTTTAGGAGGCTGAAGCAGGACAATCGCTTCAGTTCAAGCCTAGCCTGAGCAGTTAAGCAAATTTAGCAAGACTGTTACTTTTTTTTTTTTTTTTTTTTTTTTTTTTGAGACAGGGTATCACTCTGTAGCCCAGGTTGGTCCTGAACTCACTATGTAGCCCAGGCTAGCAATCATCCTGTCTTATTAGCCTTCTAAGTACTGGGATTATAGGCCTGTGCCTCCAAGCCTGGCTTTAGGCGGTGGTGCTGGAGGATGGAACTCAGGATTCTGTGCTTACTAGGCAAGTATTTTAACTACTGTGACATTTCTCCAGCCCCTGTTTTTGTTTTTGTTTTGTTTTGATACAAGATCTCACTCTGTATCCAGGCTAGTCCTGAACTCAACTACGTAGCCCACACTGGCCTCAAACTCATGGGCATCCTCCTGCTTCAGCCTCCAGAGTCTTGGAATTACAGACTTGTGCCGTCTCACCTGGTTTACATGGTGCTAAGGAATTGAATCCAGGGCCTTGCACTTGGTAGCGAGCACTTCAACTGCCCAGCTACACCCATAGCCCCTGTTTGTAGATTTCTTTAGTGAGGATTAGGAAGAGAGGACAGAGGACACAGCTCAGTGGTTAAAATACTTGTCTGACAAGGGCAAGGCCCTGGGTTCGATTCCCTAGCACCACATAAATTGGATGTGGTAACACATGCTTGTAATCCCTGCACTCAGGAAGCTGTGGGAGGAGGCATGCCCCGAGTCTGAGGCAAGTCTGAGCAACACAGTGACCAGCCTGGACTACAGAGTGAGACCCTGTCTCAAAATAATAATAATAATAATAATAATAATAATAATGACCTGGCTGTTAAGCTGGAGAGGAGGAAATATTCAACCTTGATCTTCTACAGTCCTGAGGTCCTCACAATGAAGAGAAACCAGAAACACCAAAGGGTGAGGAGGTCAGGGAGAAAGAGGGCTTCACCTAAAGGCAGGCTGGATACAGCTGGCTACAGACAGAAACAAGATCAACTTGAGAATTTGTTCTTATAGGAAGCATGGGGAAAGATATTTATTTACAAGTCAAGCCCACAAGGAGGTACTCTAGATTAGAGAAGAGCAGGAGACCTTGGGGACTGGGGGTTACCTCCTCAGGTAGGCAGTATTTCTCTCACCTTTGTAGCCTACCCCGCACACTAGTATCTGAGAGCCTTGATGCCATCAAGAGACGGCAACAGTGACCGGACGGACGGAACACATACCCACATCGATTGTTCTGTGGCAGCCTCTGTGGCTTTGGCCTCCTGGTGTGGAGCTGCACATTCCCCCCCCCCCCCCCCCCCCATCTGGATCCGGAGTTCCTGGTAACCAACAATGGCCTTGAGCAATATGCAGGACTCTGGACCTTAGGCAAGCGGGCACTCTACTGGAGCCACACACCCAAGCCACCCTTTGAGTGCCACACAAAAAAGTGTTTTTCATCCTGAGACACTGTCTTGTTCCATATTTCAGGCTAGTCTTAAACTCACTATGTAGCCCAGACTGCCCTCAAACTCACAGCAATCTTCCTGCCTCAGCCTCCCACATGCTGGGGTTACACCCCAGCCGGTATGCCACTCCACCCGGCTTACGTGGTGCTGGGGAATTGGATTCAGAGCCTGTGCTTGCTGGGCACACACTCTAACTGCTGGGCTATTCTTCTAGCTCCGACTGCCACCAAATTACCTGCCACAGGTTCCACAGTCTCAGAGGTTTCTGTCAAGGTGGCCTTTCACCTTTCTTCTTCCGGGATCTTTTGCCTGGCCCCTCCAACAAAACAAAACAAAACAAAACAAACCCAGCAAGCAAAGAAGAAAACCTAAAAATAAAAATAAAAAAATCTTTTAACCTTTATGTCTGCAAGGCCAGCATGGATCCCAGCCAAGTTAATAATAAAGCCTTCCCACTGGTGTCCTCGGCACACCTTTTCTCCCTAGCCCAGGTTGTTTCCTGTCCCGGACCATGCGTGGGAAGGATTCTTTGCTCATGTATAAAGCGCTATTGTGCAAGCTTCAGGAGACTGATGTGGGTGACACATGCATTCCTGCACCTGGGTTACTCCTCTTCCTGAATCAACGTCTGTCTTCCTCCCTCCCTCCTGCCTCCCTCTTACTGGAGACTGAACCCAGAGCCTTTGCACTGAGTTGCACATTCTCAGCCTTTTTTAGTACTTTTTTAAAATTTTGTCACAGAGTAGAACCAAATCTCTAAATTACCTAACTGAAAATAAATGAATAAATAAATCGCCTAGACTGGGCTTGAACTTGTAATCCTCCTGCCTCAGCCTCCCAGAGTGTTGGGATTCTAAGCATATGCCACTATGCCGACAGCGCAAGGGTTCTTAGTGAAATACACAGGCAGGTCTTTTTGTAATTTACATTCTAAGAGTTTTGAAACTTTGACAAGTAAACTTCTGTAAAAGCTGCCCTTTAGAAGCTAAAATTGGGGGCTATGGGCACAGCTCAGAGGCTAAAGTGCTTGCCTAGCAAGCCCAAGGCCCTAGATTTGATCCCCCAGCACCACATAAACAGAGTGTGGTTGTGCACGCCTGCAACGTTGGTACTCAGGAGGCTCAGATAGGAGAGCTGCTATGAGTTTGAGGCAAGTCTGGGCCACATAGTGAGTTCAGACATAGCCTGGCCTACAGAACAGTATCCTATCTCAGAAAAGAAAAATAAAGGGCTGAGGACATAGCTCAGCAGCTAGAGCACTTGCCTAGCAAGCCTGAGTTCATTTCCCCAGCACTACAGAAACTGGACGTGGTGGTACACACCTGTAATCCCAGCACTATGGAGGCTCAGGCAGGAGGATTACCTTAAACTCAAGGCCAGCCTGGGCTACCAAGTGAGATCCTACCTTTAAATAAATAAGTATATAAATAAGTAAATAAATAAAAGCTGAAATTATTTTGGGTCTTATCAGGGCCCCCAACCTCCAGGTCATGGGGCAGATCAGGTCTGCACAGCAGGACGCTGCTCCCCATCGCGGGCATTACTACCTGAGCCCAGCCCATTGTCAGATCTGCAGCAGCATTAGGTGCTCATGGGAGCACAAAGCCTCCTGTTGACTGAGCAAGCAGGGGATCTGGTGGCCGGCTCGCTATGAGATCTAATTCCTGATAATGTGAAATAGAACTAAGACAGTGACGATCTTGCTGCCCCTGCAGCCCTCAAAGAAAAAGGGCTTTCTGGGGCTGGAGGAATGGCACAGTGGTCAAAGCGCTTGCCTTATAAGTGCAAGGCCCTGGGTTTGATTCCCCAGCACCACACAAGCCAGACATGATGGCACACACCTGTAGTCCCAGCACTTGGGAGGCTGAAGCAGGATTGCTGTTAGTCCAAGGCCTGCCTGGGCTCCATCCTGGGTTCAGGACCAGCCTGGGCTACAGAATGAGACCTTGTTTAAAAAAAAGAAAAGAAAAAGAAAAATGGTCTTCCATGAAATTGGTCTTTGCTACAAAAGAGGTTGGGGACCACTGTAGCAACTGGGAGCTACTGTAGAATGCAGAAGCTTGAGTTTCCTTTGGGAACTTTGAAGGGTTTTTAGTTTGTTTAATAACATGAATTGAAAATGACATTAACTAAATACAGGTGTTTTAGACCCTGAAGTTGAGTGTTTTCTCTTGGTTGCACGTGTGTGTGTGTGTGTGTGTGTGTGTGTGTGTGTGTGTGTGTGTTTAGACACAGGGTCTCACTCTGAGCTCACTGTGTAGTCTAGGTTAGCTTGGAAATCAGCAATCCTCCTACCTCAGCCTCCTGAGTGCTGGATTATAGGGGAGTGTCCTACCGTGCTCCGCTAATTTTTTTTTTTTTTTTTTTGAGACAGGGCCTCGTTCTGTAGCTCAGGCTGGTCCTGAACTCATTCTGTAGTCCAAGCTACCCTTGAAGTCATGGCAATCCTCCTGTCTCAGCCTCCCAAGTGCTGGGATTACAGGTGTGTGCCACCACACCTAGCTTATGTGGTGCTAGGGAATGAACCCAGGGTGTTGTGCCAGCTAGGCAAGCTCTCTAACCACCGACCTACACCTAGGCTGGCCTTGAGCTCATAGCAGTCTTCCTACCTCAGCCTCCTGAGTGCTGGCTGAGAATATAGGCATGCACCACCATGCCCAGCTTTCATCTTCACATCTCAAACAGGAGTTGGACAAGAGACATCATAAATAGTGTTCCTAAATGTTGGGAATCAGAACTGGGCGGAGGGCACGGCTCAGTGTGCAGCACTTGCACAGCACAGGCAGCGTCCTGGGTTTGATTCCCAGCACTACAGACAACAACATAAAAAAGTGAATTTCAGAATCCTTTGAATAGAACAAAGGCCCTTGTGTCTGCCAGGCAAGCGCTCAAACCACTGAGCTACGTCCCCAGCCCTGAACTAGTGTAAGTTTGAGTGAACTTATTTCAAGACTTGGAAGAAGACCGATCATGGTAGTACACTTCTGTCATCCTAGCACTCTGGGAAGCTGAGGCAAGAGATTGCAAGTTCAAACCTGGGCAGTTTAGCAGTTTAGCAAGAACATGTCTTAGAAATGAAAAACAGGGGTGGAGGAACAGTTTAGTGGTTAAAGCATTTGCCTAGCAAGCACAAAACTCTGAGTTCAGTTCCCCAGCACCACATAAGCTGACAGTGGTAACAAACCAGCCTGTAATGCCAGCACTCGAGAGGCTGAGGCAGGAGGATTGCTGTGAATCCGAGGCCAATCTGGGCTCCATAGTGAGTTCAGGACCAGCCTGGGCTGCAGAGTGAGATCCTGTCTCAAGAAAAAAATAAATAATGAAGAATAAAAAATAGGCAAGTGGCTTGAGATGTTCAATGTGAGGGTCCTGAGTTCAATCTTCAGTATCTCAAAATGTAAAATATTAAATAAATACAAAAATTCAGAAGAATCTGATTGACACCCAAAGACAGGAAGTTCACTGGGCCTGAAGGATTCTATCCAGGCTGAACCTCAAAGAAAATCAAAGCCAGCAGTCACTCAGTCTAAGGAGGCATTGACACTTGCCTTTGTTTATGCTTTATCTCTACAGTTCAGTTTTTCCTGTTCATTATTAAGTATCCAAAAAGGGGTAGCCCTCTGTAGCTTTACGTCTTAGTGACAGCAAGCAAAAGAGGAAACCCACGTTGCCAAGCGTAATAATCAAATTCATCCAACTCGGGTCACGTTCCTTGAGTAGGTCCACTCAGCCAGAGTCAAAGGATGTAGACCTGAATTCTGGGCTATAGACAAGGGCTACATGTGACAGAAAGTGCCCATCGCGCCGGGCTTCATACTGCCCAGCCTGGGCTAAGGGTTCTGAACATTGGCTCTATCTATTGCCACTGCCAGGTGACTCAGTCTGCATAAAATGTGCTGCACTTGAACTTGTTTTTTTTTTCTAAATATATATTTTTATTTTATTTTTGAGACAGGGTCTTGCTCTGCAGTTCAGACTGGTCCTAAACTCATTATGGAACCCAGGCTGGCAATCCTCCTGCCTCAGCCTCTGGATTGCCAGGATTACAGGCATACACCACCACACCCAGCTTTTATGTGGTACTGGGAGTCAACTCAGAGACTTAAGCTTGCTAGGCAAGAACTTTAATCGCTGAGCTATTCCAGTCCTGAATTATCTTGTTTTAATATGGTTACCTTGTTGGGGCTTCAAAGAAGTACCTCTCTGAATAGGGATTATATGGCTTCCCAATGGAGATGACTATTGTTGACGATAGGTAGTAGTTCTGGAGAACAAAATGAAATTTATGAGATAGGGCCTGGGGAATAGCATAGTAGTTACAGCACTTGTCTAGCAAGCGCAAGGCCTTGAATTCATGTTCCCAGAACCACATAAACTGGGTGTGGTGGTGCATGCTGTAATCCTAGCACTTAGGAGGCTGATGCAGTAAGAGTGCTATGGGTTGAAGGCCAGCCTGGGTTACATAGTGAGTTCAGGAGCAGCCTGGACTCAGGAGCGAGACTCTGTTTCAGAAGAAGAAGAAGAAGAAGAAGAAGAGGAGGAGGAAGAGGAAGAGGAGGAGAAGGAGGAGGAGGAGGAGGAGGAAGACCACCATAGGCAATGTGATGACTTAGTCCCTGCTTTACAAAAAAGAAAGAAAAGAAAAGAAGAATTAGATATGTAGCTCCGTGCAAATAGTCCTTGGTTTAGCCACCTATTAAGTCCTTGGTTCAGAAAAAAATAAATAAGAGGTACTTAAAAACTTTTAGTGGTAGAGTTGGGCTAGCCCCTGCTATGCAGAGCCGGGGAGCAGCTGGATAAGGAAGCACCCTCTCAAGCCTCAGTGTCTAACATTTCAACTTGCCTAGGCTGCATGGAGTGAAAACGAACTATCTTGGGCTGCATATAGAATACATATAGAGGGCTCAGGGCATAGCTCAGTGGTTAAAATGAGTGCCTAGCATGTGCAGGGCTCTAGGTTTGATTTCCCCAGCACCACATAAAAATTAACCAGGCCTGGTGTCTGTTATGGTTTGGACCTGGAATGTTTCCCCAAAGCCTCATGTGTTTGGATGCTGTGGGGTATCTACAGAACCTTGTGCTGTCAAGAGGTGGGGCTTGGCCACATGGGGCAGGACACTGGGACTTGATAGGTGCTATGGTTTGGATCTGGAGTGTCCCCCAAAAGCCTCATGTATTTGGGTATAATGGGATACTTATGGAACTGTGCACTTTTGGGGAGTGGGGCCTGGCTGGAAGCAGCAGGTGCCTAGGGTCTGACCCGGAGGGATTATATCAATATGCTGAGACTGTTGGGTGGGTTGGGTGGCCAGGGAAGAGCTTTCAGGTGTGTGTTATTGACTTGTGGGCCAGGAAGTAAGGGAGGGCACCCATGGACCTACCCTGGCTATTCAGGGGCCCAGCTGGCAGCTAGAACTACATTACAGAAGGCAGAAACATCGTTACAGCTTCTTCCTGGGAAAGCTCTGGCCTTTGAGTCTCCACACATCACTGGTTCCTACCTTCACTTGGTTCCACCATTGCCGGCTGCCCATGAAGAGACTGTGTGAGACCTTCTGGCACTGAGAGCTAAAATGTTTTTTAAATCCTCCCTCCCTTACTGGATGTTGGGTATTCTGTTTTTGTTGTTGTTGTTGTTTTGTTTTGTTTTGGAGACAGGGTCTCTCTTTGCAGCCCAGGCTGGTCCTAAACTCACTATGGAGCCCAGGCTGGCCTTGGACTCAGGGCAATCCTCCTGCCTCAGCCTCCCGAGTGCTGGGATTACAGGCATGCACCACCATGCCCAGTTTATGTGGTATTGGGGAAATGAACTGGGGTACTTAGTGCTTGACATAGTGCTTAACTGCTGAGCCATTCCTCTAGCCCCTGTATCTTGGGTATTCTGTCCCACTGGCAAAAATAGTAACTAAAACAGTGGCATAAACCTGTAATACCAGCATGTGAGAGGCTGAGGCAGTAAGATTGCCATGAGTTTGAGGCCAGCCTGCCCTAAGCAGTGAGTTATGAGTTCGGGACCAGCCTGGACTACAGAGCAAGACTCAATCTTAAAAAAAAAAAAAATTTAAAAAGCCAGTTATGGCACACAGCTGCACTTGGGAGGCTGAGGCAGGAGGACTGCTGTGATTTTAAGGCCAGCCTGGGCCACAGAGCAAGTTCAGGACCAGCTTGGAGTGAGACTCTGTCTCAAAAAAAGAAAAGAAAAGAAAAGATAAAAGGAAAAGAAGAGTATGTAATATATTCAGTGCAATCAAGTGATAGAAAGTCACAAAATACCTCAGTGTTTTCAGAAAGTTTATGGATATAGAGACGACCAGCAGGAGGCACAAGCTGCATCAGGAGGCAGAAGATTCAGAATATAAGGTAAATGGGGGCAGGGGATGTCCTCAGGAGCTCAGTCCCCTGGCAGGAGAGGGCCCCGGTGTACCCCTGAGGGGAAATAGCCTGCAAAACAATAGAAGCCTGCAGGGAAAATCATGTGTGAGTCTAGAAAGTGCTTCTGAGAGGAGGAAGGCCTATGCGGTGAATTTAGCCACATCCTTGCTTTTGTACAGACCTTTCAAAATAAAAATCACTAGCCAAAAAAAAAAAAAAAGTTTGTGGATCTGTGTTTATGAATTTGGGTAGCATTCAAAGCCATCCTAAGCCACATTCAGCCTGTCAGCTGTGGGTTGGACATGCCTGCAAGGGCACTGAAGATGTTACTGTATTTGTGGTGTCTCAGAAGAGCCACACGTACTTGCACTAGTAAGTTACATCCTATATCTTAAATCCTCAACAAGGTTTAGCAAGTCCCATCTACCAGCATCCAATCTGCAGCCACAGAGCAGAGGCCTGGGGCCAAGGGAGAAGGGATGAAAAAAAACGTGAGACCAGGCTCAGGGACACAGGCCTGTCATCCCTTTGGGAAGCTGAGGCAGGAGGATCGCAAGTTTGAACTCCACCTAGGCAATTTAGCAATTTAATGAAACCCTATTTCGGGGCTGGAGGAACCCAAGGTCAATTCCCCAGCACCCCATAAACCGGGCGTAGTGGTGCATGCCTGTTATCCCAGCACTTGGGATGCTGAGACAGGAGGATTGCCATGAGTCCAAGGCCAGCCTGGGCTCCATAGTGAGTTTAGGACCAGCCTGGGCTATGGAGTGAGACCCTGTCTCAAAAGAAAAAAAAAAAAAAGAAAGAAAGAAATGGTGTGGTAATTGTGTAAGGACATGGGAGAGGGGAATAAAAGAACTATAGAAGACTAGATGTGAAGTGAGACCTTGGGGGACACTCAGGAAAGAAAAACAAAGAGACTCTTTTGGGTGTTAAGTTTCTATAATCCATTAAATTTGGGCCCGACATAATCATAATATAGGAGGAATTGGGACTTCGTTTTGTATTGCATGCAGATGTGTCAGAGAAAAAACAAACAGAAACAAACTCTAAATCCAACTATGGTTAAATCATTAAACAAAGGACCACGCTAGACTAGAAAACGAGCTTGGCACAGAGTTAAAGTCATTACACAGCAGTGATGCATGCATACCCATGTTTATCGCAGCACAGCTCATAATAGCTAAATCTTGGAGGCAGTCAATAGGCCCAGCAACAGATGAATGCATAAAGAAGATGTAGTAAGGGCTGGAGGCATAACTTAGTGGTTAAAGTGATTCCCTAGCAAGTGCAAGGCGCTGGGTTCCACTCCCTAGCACCACATAAACCAGTGTGGTGGCATACATCAGCACTCAGGAGGCTGAGGCAGGAGAATTGCCAGGGTATTTGAGACCAGACTGGGTTACATAGTGAGTTTAGGGCAGCCTGGACTACAGAGCAAGACCCAGTCTCAAAAATGAAGAGAAGGTGTGGTATATTTACACAGTGGAGTACTATTCTGCCATCAAGATTTTCTTCTTTATTTTAGTTTTTGAGACAGGATCTCGCTCTGTAGCACAGGCTGGTCCTGAATTCAGGCTGGCCTTAGACTCAGGGCGGTCCTCCTGCCTCAGCCACATGAACATTGGGATTATGGGCATGCACCTCTACGCCAGTTTATGTGGTGCTGGGCAGTCGAACTCAGGTACTTAAGCACTTGATGTAGCACTTGGTAGGCACATACTTTAACCACTGAGCCATTCCTCTGGCCCCTATTTTGCTATCAGGAAAGATATATTTGAATCATCTGTAGGAAAATGAATACACCTAGAGACCATTGTGTTTAGTGAAAAGAATCAGACACAGGTTAAATATCCCATGGTTTCTCTAATATGAGAAAATCAAATCATAAAAAAGTAAAAAAAGAGGGGCTGGGGACATTGGTCACCAGTTAGAGCACTTGTCTAGTAAGTGCAAGGCTCTGGCTTCGATTCCCCAGCAACACATAAGCCAGATGTGGTGGTGCAGTCCTGTAATCCCAGATTTTGGAAAGCTGAGGCAGGAGGATTGTTTTGAGTTTAAGGCCAGCCTGGGGTTTACAGTGAGTTCAGGACCAGCCTGGACTACACAGGAAGATTCTGTTTCAATGATAATAATAATAATAATAAGGTGGCTGAAGAATAGAATAGCACAGTAGTTAAAGTGCTTGCCAGCAAGCACAAGGCCCTGAGTTCAATTCCCAGTACTATATAAACTGGGCACAAGCGCACATACCTGTAATCCCAGCACTCAGGAGGCTAAGGCAGGAAGATTGCTGTGAGCTTGAGACCAGCCTAGGCTACATGGTGAGTTGAGGACCAGCCTAGGCTATAGTGCAAGACCCTGTCTCAAAAAAAAAAAAAGTTCCTTTGCCCCGCCTCCTGCTTGCTGGAGTTCCTACTTTCTACCTCACTTTCCCTTTTATACTCTCCCAATAAAGTCACTTTCAAACTTTGTGGAAGGGAAAAGTAAGTTGGGGTGGAGGCTGGGGACAAAGAGGGAAAGGGAAGTCAAACTCATCAAGATATGATATGTAAATACACCAATTTCTCAAAAAAATGGGCTTGGAATGTAGCTCAGTGTGTAGCCTTGGGCTCCATTCCCAGTACAAAAGGCATGTGAGGAAAATCTTACTATGTCATCTTTTTGGGGGGGCGGTGGATAAGGTCTTGGCACTGGAAGAACTGCACAGAGGTTATAGCACTTGCCTAGCAATTGCAAGGCCATGAGTAGGATTCACCAGTACCATACAAGAGCTGGGTGTAGTGATGCATACCTGTAGGAGGCTGAGGCAGGAGGATTGCTGTGAGTTTGAGTCCTGCCTGGGCTACATACTAAGTTCAGGACTAGCCTGAACTACATAGTAAATCCTGTCTTAAAAAAAAAAAAAAGACAAATTTCAGGAAAATCCCACTTGGGAACCCATCCAACATAGCTTTTACTCCTGTCCCTTGATTTTTTATTTTATTTTATATTATTTTAGGTCCAGGCCGGTCCTGAACTTATTATGTAGCCCAGGCTGACCTTGAACTCACAGCAATCCTCTTGCCTCACCCTCCTAAGTGCTAGGATTATAGGCATGCACCACCACACCCTGTTTATGTGGTGGTGGTGACATGAATTTGGGGCCTTGTGCTTGCAAGGTAAGCACTTTAAACTACTGTGCCATTCCTCCAACTCCCAAATATATAACTGGAAAAAATAAATAAATATAGGCCTGGAGGAATGGCTCAGTGGTTAAAGCACTTGCCTAGCAAGCACTTAGGCAAGTGCTAAGTACCCAAGTTCAATTCCCCAGCACCACATAAACTGGGTATGGTGGTGTACACCTATAATCCCAGCACTCAAGAGTCTGAGACAGGAGGATTGCTGTGAGTCCAAGGCCAGCCTGAGCTCCATAGTGAGTTCAGGACCAGCCTGGGCTGCAGAGCAAGACCCTGTCTCAATAAATAAATAAATAAAATTTTTGCCAGGCCTAGTGGCACAGGCCTGTAATCCTGAGAATCTGGGAGGCTAAGGAGGGAGAACTGCAAATCTGAGCCTAACTTGGGTCATTTAGCAATTTTGTGAGATTTTGTCTAAAATTATAAAGTTTATTATTAACTTATTTTTGTGGTACTGGGGATTGAACTCAGAGTATTTGCACTGAGATACCTCCCTAGCCATTTGTTTTCTTTTCTTTTTTCTTTTCTTTTTCTGAGACAGGCGGGTCCTGAACTCACTATGGAGCCCAAACTGGCCTTGGATGAACGGCTCAACCTCCTGAGTGCGAGGATTATAGACATACACCACCATACCCAGTTTACATGGTGCTGGGGAATTGATCTCAGGCCCTTTTGCTTGCTGGGCAAGTGCTCGAATCCTTGTGCCATTCTTCCGGCTCTCCCCTCCAGTCCATTTTTTGTGTTTAATTTTGAGACAAAGGCTAGGGGCATAGCTCAGTGGTTACAACACTTGCCTAGGGCTGGGGGCATAGCTGTTCTTAAAGTGCTTGCCAAGCAAGCACTAGGTCCTGGGTTCAATTCCCTTGCACCACGTAAGGTGTGGTGGCACATGCTTGCAGTTCCAGCATTCAGGAGGCTGAGGCAAGAGAATTGCTGTGAGTTTGAGGCCAGCTTGGGCTACAGAGGAGTTCAGGACCAGCCTGGACTACAGAACATGGCTCTGCCTCAAAAATAAATAAATAAATGAAATAAAAATAATTTTGAGATAGGGTCTCACAAAGTCACCAAACTGATCTATATGGGCTTGAATTTGCATTCCTCCTGTCTCAGCCTCCTAGAATGCTATGATCACATGTCTGTGCCACCAAGCCTAGCTCTGTATTTTCAATAATATCCAATGGTGGGCTGGAAGAATGACAGAGAGGTTACAGCACTCGCCTAGCAAGTTCAAGGCTCTGAGTTTGATTCCCCAGTACCACATAAGCCGGACATGGTGGCGCGTGCCTATAATCCTAGCACTCAGGAGGCTGAGGCAGGAGGATTGCTGTGAGTTTAAGGCCAGCCTGGCCTCCATAGTAAGTTCAGGACCAGCCTGGACTAAAGAGTGAGGTCGTGTCTCAATAAATAAATAAAATAAATGCCATATTCATTCATAATTATGTGTCCATTCAAATCCCCTTCCCAGAGCATAACATTATTGATCTTCCCTCAGATACTCAGCTCCACATGACAGTTTTGTCTAACTCCCACATTGAGTTAGAGGCCTACCTCCTAGCTCCCTGACAGACCCTAATTGTAGTCTAGTAGCCATCATACTATAATGTAATTAATTAGTGGTTTACGTGCCTGTTTCTCCAGCTAACATGGCCTATGTAGCCTCTTAACTTTAAGATATAGCACAGTGCCTGACATAACATCGGTGAACAGCTGACCTGAATTAACTAATAAAAATGCTGGCATATAAGAAGATCGCAGTAGCATTTTCAACAATTCGACAAGTGAATAGTACTTGATACTCTTCAAGTACCAAGGTCCAGTGCTTTAAAATTGAGTGAGGGACTGGAGGAATAGCACAGTGGCTAGAGTGCTTGCGTAGCTAAGTGCAATGCCCTGAGTTCTAATTCCCCAGCACCACATAAACTGAGCGTGGTGGTGCATGCCTGTAATCCTAGCACCTGGGAGGTTGGGGCAAAAGGATTTCTGTGAGTTCAGGACTAGCCTGGACTACAGAGCAAGATCCGGTCTCAAAAAATAAATAAATACAATTTAGAAAAATAAAATTGAGTGAATAGCTACGTCTGCATATATTCGGGTCTAAAAATAATTGTGCTTTTTCTGTACTTCTCACAATGATAAGAATGGAAGCCCAAGTCCTTAATTTGGTTGTTGCAATTATTATTCCTGTTTTTTTTTTTTAAATTCAGATGAAGAAAAAAGCTCACCAGAGGTTAAATAAGTGGACTTGAGCCAGACCTGGTGGGTAGGCCTGTATTCCCAGCATTCTGGGAGGCTGAAGCAGGAAGGTCAAGGTTCAATTCCAGTCTTGGCAATTTAGCAAAACCTTATCTCAAAATCAAAAATAAGGGCTGGAGGAATGGCATAGCAGTTAAAACACTTGCTTTGCAAGCTCAAGGTCCTGAGTTGATTCCCCAGCACCACATAAAGCTGGGAATGGTGGCACACATCTGTAATCCCAGCATTTAAGAGGCTGAGGCAAGTAAATTGTCCTAAATCCAAGGCCAGCCTGGGCTATCCCAGTGAGTTCAGGACCAGCCTGGGCTACAGAGCAAGACCCTGTCTCAAAA
Organism: Ctenodactylus gundi; assembly: GCA_004027205.1. Lineage (NCBI taxonomy): Eukaryota > Metazoa > Chordata > Mammalia > Rodentia > Ctenodactylidae > Ctenodactylus > Ctenodactylus gundi. The sequence goes on along the minus strand of PVKB01003239.1, from coordinate 122,130 downwards.
AAAAGAGAAAAGAAAAAGATAAAAAATATGACATGTTGAGGATGAAGGTGTGAACTGTGAAGATGTTGGGTTCACAAACCCATACCAATTCCTCCTTCCAAAAAAAAGTCAGACACGGTGGCACACACTTGTAATCCTGACACTCTGGGAAGTTGAGGCAGGAAGAGCCAAAGTTTGACTTTAGCTTTGGAAGCTTCACGACTTAGGCCCCTATCTCAAAACAAAGAGAGCTAGGGGTGTAGTTCAGGCAAAAGCCTTAGGTTTGATTACCAGTACCAGAAGGAAAAAAAAACAAAAAACAAAAAAACAAGGCCAGATATGGTGGCCCACACCTGTAATCCCAGCACACAGAAGGCTGAGGCAGAAAGACTGTGGTGAGTTTCAGACCAGACGAGGCCACTCAGTGAGTCAGGATCAGCCTGGACTACAGAGGGAGAACCTGTCTTAAAAACAAACACTCAATAACAAACTAACACACGCAATAAAAAGGGGGTAGGGATGTAGCTCAGAGTGAAGCTTTGTGTTCAATCTCCAGTACTGAAAGAAAAAAAGAGATTAAGTAATTTACCTAAGGGCATATCCATAAGTGGGGTTAATGGCTCCAGCGCCTGTAGTGCTTAATGACCATACTACAGGGTCTCAAAAAGTTAGCTGCATAGGGGCTTGGGGTGTTGCTTATTTGGAAAGTGTCTGCTTAGTTATGCAAGGCCCGAGGTTCTGTCCCTAGGGTGACATAGAGAGAAAAAGTCAGCTGAGCCACAATATTTATTTTTTGCACAACACCCTTCTGTCTGACCCTTTTTCCACCTCCAACCTCCCACATATACTCACAAGACAACAAAGGCTTAAAGCTCATATGGGCAGCTTATTATGGTTTACATTAAAAAAGTTACACATAGTCCACTTTCTTTGTATAAATAAACAAATCAAGCAATACCTATGATATAACCCTTTGGGAATAGTCCATTTCAGTATCCTTTAGTATCTGTTTTTTTTTTTCCTCTGCATCCCAGGCTAGTCTTGAACTCATTATGGAGCCTAGATGGCCTTGGACTCACATCAATAACCTTTAGATACAATACAGTGATTTTGATTATTTTATTGTCCTTTCAAATTCTATATATATATACATATATTTGAGATGGTGTCTTTCTCTGCAGTCCAGGCTGGTCCTGAACTCACTATGTCACCCTGGTTGGCCTTGCACTTAATGGCAATCTGCCTGCCTCGGCCTCCTGAGTGCTGGGATTACAGGTTTGTACCATCACACCTGGCTTTATGTGGTACTGGGCTTTGAGCTTGCAAGGCAACAGCTTTAACTGCGGTGCCATACCTCCAGCCCTCAAAATCTTTAAGGAGAGAATTTAGTGCTTTATAATTTGAGTGTGCCAAACCATGTATCCAGCATGTTAAATGATTTTCTCATGAGAGAATAATGTGAAACAGCTCTCAAAGAATCCTGGGTAAGAAGTGACGTGTCACAAGCCTTCTATTATTACTTACTGATGATGACTGTAAAGGTAGAGCTGGTAAGACAGAATTGAAAAACTGGTTCTTGACCACATTGCAGGATAATTGTAAGAGTGGTATTTAGTCCCTGGAGTCAGGAGAGGTGACTATGCCTTTTATTATTAATGAGCTTTTTGGTTCTGGGGATCCAATCCAGGGCTTCACATATGCTAGACAACCATTCTACCACTGACTTATACCCCCCCCACACACACACACACACCCGCCCTGTCCTACAGGGCCTTTTATTTGTTTTGAGACAGGGACTCAATCTATATAGGCCAGGCTGGTCCTGAACTCACTAGCCCAGGCTAGCCTTGGATTCATAGTACTCCTCTTGCCTCAGCCTCCTGAGTGCTGGGATTATAGGTGTGTACCACCATGCCTGGCTTTATGTGGTGCTAGGGAATTGAACTCAAGGCCTTGTGCTTGCAAGGCAAGTGCTTTAACCACAGTGCCATTCCTCCAGCCCCCGTTACGTTTTCTTGTAACATCTTTGTCTAGTGACTCCTATCTCCTTTGAGCTCCTTTAGCATGTGACCATCCGTGCCATCCTTCTTGGCTTGTGACACCTCTTCAAGTACAGAGTTTTGTTTTTGTGTTTTAAGTGCAGTGGATTGAAGCCAGGGTCTTTGCACTGAGCTTACACCCAGACCATTTTTAGTTTTGATTTTGAGACAGGGTCTCACTAAGTCATAAATTTCCCCAGCTGGACTTGAATTTACATCCACTTAAGTTGCTCAGTTTCTCAGACTGGGGCTCCTAGACGGCTGGGGTTACATATTTGTGCTCACAGGCCCAGCTATTTCGTCAATTTTGGTTAGAAAAAATATTTTTGGGGTTAAAAATGTAGCTTAGTGGTTAGAGTATTTGCCTAGAGAGCACAAGGCCCTGACATCATATAAAAATCAGCCAGATGTGGTAGTACACCCCTGTATTCTGTCACTCCGGAGGCTGAGGTAGGAGGATAGCCAGCCAGGGCTATATAGTGAGTTCAAGACTAGCGTGGACTATGAAGTGAGACCCTGTCTCAAAATAAAACAAAACCAAAAAAAGTTTTTTTGGTTTTTTTTTTTTTTTTTTTTCCTGTTAAGTGTTAAGGTCAGAGCTGATGGTATACTCCAGTGGTTACAGTACTTGCCTAGCACACACAAGGCCCTGGGTTTCATTCCCCAGCACCAAATAAAAATTATCAAGGCATGGTGACACATACCTAAAACCCCAGCATTTGGGAAGATGAGGCCAGCTGGGACTACATAATGAATTCAGGACCAGCCAGGGCTACTCTGTCTCAAAAAAAAAAAAAAAAAAAAAAAAAAAAGTAAGGTCATTATGACAAATGCACTGTGTATTTACTTTCTGGGGATGGTCATTTTGTTTTTTGTTTGTTTGTTTTGTTACAGTGTATGTTTTTTTTGAGACAGTGTTTCTGTAGTACAGGCTGGTCCTGAACTCACTATGTAGCCCAGGCTGCCCTTGAACTCACAGTAATTCTCCTGCCTCAGCCTCCCCAGTGCTGGGATTATGGACATGTAGCACCATGCCTGGCTTACTGTGATACTGCGGAACTGAACTCAGGGCCTTGTGCTTGCTAGGTGAGCACTGTAAGCAATGTGCTGTTCTTCCAGTCCAGTATACACATAAGTTTAAGACTAATCATGAGAAGCACAGATGCTAATGATTTTGTGTATTTGTCTTGTTGTATGATAGTATTTGTCAGGGTCTCCGGGGTCCCTGGCCACCGTTGGCCACCAGTGATCAGGAACCAGCGAAGTCTGGGGGAACAGGGTCTGGAGTGGCGTGAGTACAGTGGAATCACATCCGGGAGGCTGAGTCAGTATTTTTATTTTTATTTATTTATTTATTTTTGAGACAGGGTCTCACTCTGTGGTCCAGGCTGGCCCTGAACTCACTTCGGAGCCCAGGATGGCCTTGGACTCAGGGCAATCCTCCTGTCTCAGCCTCCTGAGTGCTGGGATTACAGGCGTATGCCACCACGTCCAGTTTATGTGGTGCTGGGGAATCGAACTAGGGTACTTAGCGCTTGCTAGGCCTGAGTCAGTATTAACAGCTTGTTTATTGGAGGTGAGGGCCAGGCTTATAAGCAGTTTAAGGGAGGTGGGTCCACCAGGTAACAGGGGAAGGGTCATTTACTGATTGGAGGGATTCTGGGGACTGAAAGTAGCCTAATTTGCATGGCAGGTCTTTGGAAACCTGGCCTGGTAAGGGTCTGGAAGCAGGAGAAAATTAGGAATTTGGGTAAGATGAAACCTGAGCTTGTGGGCCACCCTGGGCCTGGGATAAGAGGGAAGGGCTCCACTCCTGCTGGTCTCAAGAAACAGGAGCTGCCTTCTACCTACAATCACCCCAGGCCTAGTCAGGGTCCCACAAGTATTTACACTAATTTTTGGTCTAGTACTATTTTACCACACACTATAGGTAATATTTGTATAAAATCTCAAGCTCACTGATAAAGCTTATAGGTACTGCATTTTAGAAGAAAAATAAGGTAGAAACCTTAAAGAAAAGGTCTATTTTTGATTATTACTATCACTACCAGACTTCTAATGAGGTAGGTAACCTTAGCTTTTTGGGGTTTTGTTGTTATTGTTGTTGTTCGTTTTTTGTTTTTCGAGACAGGGTCTCCCTCTGTAGCACAGGCTGGTCATCCTGAACTCATGATAGAGCCCAGGCTGGCCTTTGAACTCATAGCAATCCTCCTGTCTCAGCCTCCCAAGTGCTGGGATTATAGGTCTGTGCAGTAATCTTGTTTTTTTTTTTAAGTCCTAGTATTGGGGCTCAAACCCATAGGACTTCTCCACTGAGCTACATTTCTAGCTCTATTTTTTTTTTCCAGAAAGTATCTTGCTAAATCACCCAGGTAGGACTTGAACTTGTGATCCTCTTGCTTCACCCTCCCAGGTGCTGGGATCATGTGCCCAGCTACCTTTTTATTATTTACCACTTAGAATTGATGAGATAAAATCTGCCTCTTAACAATAACTATGACGTAATTGGCATTCGTTACAAAGTCTGAAATAAACTTGTTTTTAGAGAAATGCAAATTATTCAATTAATTTATCAGTCTCTCTGTACTCTAAAAAAATTTACTTTTATTTATTTATTTATTTTAGATAGAGTCTTACACTGAAGTCTATGCTGGTCCTGAACTTACTATGGAGCCCTGGCTGGCTTGAAACTCACAGCAATCCTCCTGCCTCAGCCTCCTGAGTGCTAGGATTACAGCATGAGCCCCCATACCCAGTGTGGTGCTAGGGAATCAAACCCAGGGCCTTGCACTTGCTAGGCAAGTGCTTTAACTGTTGTACTATTCCTCCATCTCCGAAAATTTACTTTTAAATGAAATTAAAATAAAAATTTAATTTTGTTACCTCCTGCCAGTAAAACAGGAACATCTAGACATTAAAAACAGGTTTGGGGTTGGAGGAATGGCTCAGTGGTTAAAGCGTTTGCCCAGACTAGCTAGCGCTATGTCAAGTGCTAAGTATCTGAGTTTGATTCCCCACCACATAAACTGGGCGCCTATAATCCCAGCACTCTGGAGGCTGAGACAGGAGGGTTGCCTTGAGTCGATGGCCAGCCTGGGTTTCATACTGAGTTCAGGACCAGCCTGGACCCCAGGGTGAGACCCTGTCTCAAAAATAAATAAAATAAAATAAAATAAAAACGGGGTTGATCCACTTGCACCATATAATAGCTGGGTATATTAACACATACTTGTAATCCAAGCACTCAGGAGACTGAGGAAGGAAGACTGTCATGAGTTTAAGGCCAACCTGGGCTATGTTGTGAGTTCAGGACCTGCCTGGGCTACAGAGCCAGACCCTATCTCAAAAAAAAAAAAAAAAAAAAAAAAAAAAAAAAAAAAAAAAAAAAAAAAAAAAAAAAAAAAAAAAAAAAAAAAAAAAAAAAAAAAAAAAAAAAAAAAAAAAAAAAAAAAAAAAAAAAAAAAAAAAAAAAAAGGCTGAACTAAAACAAAACAAAAAAAGAAATTGAGACAGGGTCTCACTCTGTAGACTAGGCTGGTCCTGAACTCACTATGGGGATGGAGGAATGACACAGCAGTTAAAGTGCTTGCCTTTCAAGTTCAGCCCTGAGTTTGATTCCCCAGCACCATATAAAGCTGGGCATGGTGGCACATACCGTCTATAATCCCAGCACTCTGAAGGCTAAAGCAGGAAATTTGCCATGAGTCCAAGGCCAGCCTTGGCTACATACTGAGTTCAGGACCAGCCTGGGCTACAAAGAGAGACCCTGTCAAAAAAAAATAGGAGGATGAGGAGGAGGAGGAGGAGGAGGAGGAGGAGGAGGAGGAGAAGTGGAGGTGGAAGAGGAAGAGGAGGAGGAGGAGGAGGAGGAGGAGGAAACTGAACTCACTACATAGCTCAGGCTAGATTTGGTTTTGGCAATCCTGCTTCAGCCTCTCTCAAGTGCTGGGATTATAGGTGTGTGCCACCACCTAAAACAAATTTGTATAAGCATAATAGCCAGAGCCATTTCTTTCCACTTGGTTTTGGAAACCAACAAATAATCATTGGTGGAGTGCCAAATATCCTAGTTCACACAGGACTTTCCACTTTTATTGTTGAAAATTCCATGTCCCAGGAAACCTCGTCCTGAGCCACTTGGTGTGGTTAGTCTAGTGCCTTAAAATTACTAGGGGCTTTTCTGTAGCTTACAGTTCCATTATTTGCCCCAAGGAAAATTCAGTGGTATCTCATTTTCTATCCTCCCTCTGCTCCCCCTTCACCCCCCATCTTCCTCCTGCCTCTGCAGACAGCTAAGGATTAAATCCAGGGCCTTCACATTGAAGTATATCTCCAGCCCTTTTTTATTTTGCAACAGTGTCTCACTAAGTCATAAGTTGCTCAGGCTGGGCAGGAAATGATAATTCTCCTGCCTTAGCCTCCTGAGTGCTGGGATTACAGGTATGGGTCACTAAGCCCAGTTTAGTAGTGCTAGGTAATCAAACTCAAGGCCTTGCACTAGCTAGGCAAATGCTCTAACCTGTGTGCTATTCCTCTAGCCCTAATTTTGGACTGAATCCAGGGGCATTGTACCACTAAGCTATACCCCAGGTTTTAAAGTTTTATTTTGAGACAGGGTCTCTCTGCATAGGCTGGGCTAGAATTTGTGCTCCTCTTGCCTCTGTCTCAAGAGCAATTGATGTCATAGGCATGAGCTACCATGATCAGCCTTTTTCTTTATGGTACTGTGAGTTGAACCCAGGGGTTCAAGGGTGCTCAACAGGCACACTGCCACTGACATGAGCTATATCTCCAGTGTTCTAAATGTGTGTGTGTGTGTGTGTGTGTGTGTGTGTGTGTGTGTGTGTGTGTGTGTGATTTAAAGACAGGGTCTCCCTCTATAGCCCAGACTGGTCCTGAACTCAATATGGAGTCCAGCCTGGTCTTGGACTCATGGCAATCCTCCTGCCTCGGGCTCCTGCTGCTGGGATTACAGATGTGCACCATCATGTCCGGCTCATGTAGTGCTGGGGAATTCAACTCAAGTACTTAGTGCTTGACTGAGCACTTGCTAGGCAAGCACTTTAATCGCTGAGCCATTCCTCCAGCCTCTAACCAATATTTTTTAACCTTGCTAGGACATGGGAACAATAGAAGTATTAAGTTACCAACAATACTCCCTATGCACCAAAAAGTATTAGCAGATGTATTTTCTTTCTCAAGGACCTTGTCTTGTTGTTTACAAACTTCTGAATCCAGTAATCACCATACCTGAGAAAACAGTGACACAGATAATAGCTTTAAGAGCAACCCATTAAAAAAAAAATAAAAAACAACTATATGGGTCATCCCTGGGCCCATCTGTGGACAGTGGGAAGTTGTCCTACCGGTTTCCTTAAATGGCACCATAACCTAACCTGAATCCCTAAACATGAATGGAACGAATGTTGCTGAGAACCTGTTTATGAAGGTTTATCCAAGAGAGGAGATGTAAAAGTTCAGAAGTACACTGTTATCACTCAAGATACTGACTTTACAAAGTTGTAAGTTCCAGGACTCTTTGGCCTTTATAGCTAGAGCCTGTGTTAATAAAGCTGGGCTTGGTGGTGCAGGTTGGTAATCCCAGCACTCTGGGAGGACTGCCAGTTTGAGCCCAACCTGAGTAACTTAGTGATTTAGTGAGACCCTGTCTCAAAATTAAAAGTAAGCCAGAGATGTAGCTCACTGAAGGCCCTGTTCTTGATGCCCAGTACCACACACACACACACACACACACACACACACACACACACACACACTCAAAGCTGTGTGGGTGCACACCTGTAAACCCAGCACTTTGAGGAGGTTGTGGCAGGAAGTTCGCAATTTCCAATGTCGCCTGGGCAAATTAGTCTGTCTCAAAAAGGAAGAAGTGGGCTGGGAGGGTCAAGGAATAGTTCAGCTCACCGGCAAGCACTAAGTACCTGAGTTTGATTTCCCAGCACCAAATAAACTGGACCTGTAATCCTCGCACTCAGGTGGCTGGACCAGGAGGATTGCCATGAGTTTGAGGCCAGTCTGGGCTACATAGTGAACTCAGAACCAGCCTAGACTATAGAGCAAGACCGTCTCAAAAACAAAAACAAAAACAAAAACAACAGTAAAGAATGTGCAGTGGCTACCCATTAGCAACAAGAGGGTCATGAACTCTAGGTAGTTAAGTCAGGTGTGGTGACCGTATCCCTGTTATCCCAGAAGTGGAGAGTCTAAAGCAGGAAGGCTGTTCTGTGTTTTGGGCCATCCTGGGCTACACAGTTCAGGATGAGTCTGGAATACAGAGTGAGAATCCATCTCAAAACAAACAAGCAAACAAAAAAACCCAAGAAAACCCCCCAAAATCCAAACACAAAAAAACCTGTGTGTAGGAGTCTGTGAAAATCCACCTTATCCAGGGGCTGGAGGAATTGCACAGTGGTTAGAGCACTTGTTTAGCTAAGTGCAAGGTCCTGAGGTGGCACTCACCTGCCATCCCAGGACTCAGGAGGTTGAGGCAGGAGGATTGCCAGGAGTTCTGAGTCTAGCCTAGGCTCCACAGTGAGTTCAGAACCAGCCTAGACTATAGAAAGGCACTGTGTCTCAAGGAAAAAAAAAAAATCTACCTTGTCCAGCTCATACCCAAGGGGTCTGTGACTGTGACAATGAGAAGATACTGAACTCGAAGTGGAATTCTTATCCACCCATCCTCCTAGCTGATATGCATCTGTGTCCCTGACAGAAGCAATGCAACCTTGTAAAGCTGATAGCAATGCTCACTCAGATAACTTTAGAGATGGAATTGTCAGGTATAATGCAGGTTTTCCCAGATCAAAGGGGGGATATAATTCATTCTTTGGCCTCATCTTAATCTGAGACCTTTTCACATCCTCAAATTCTTTTTTTTTGTTTGTTTTTGAGGCAGGGCCTCACTTTGTAGTCCAGGCTGGTTTTGAGCTCACTGTGTAGCCCAGGCTGGCCATGAACTCAAGGCAATTCTTCAACCTCAGTCTCCAGAGTGCTGGGATCACAGGTGTGTGCCACCACGTTCAGCTTATGCAGTGCTGGGCGACAGAACCCAGGGCCTTGTGCTTACTATACAAACTCTTTAACCACTGTGCGATTCCTCCAGCCCTATACCCTCAAATCCTTACAAACACTCCCACCTCAGCCTGATGGCTGGTTCCTCACTTGAAACGTATCCACTGTCCCCTTGATTTGTGTATAGCAACCTAAACTTTTTTTTTTTCTTGAGACAGAGACTTGCTGAGTAGCTCAGGCTGGTCCTGAACTATGTAGCTTAGGCTGGCCTCACATTCAAGGCAATCCTCCTGTCTCAGGCTCCCTAGTACTGGGATTATAGGTATGTACCACCAAGCCCACTTTATCTTTACCGCCTTAGGTATGCACATTATTTTGCATATTTGTTTAATAATGTCAGCTGCTCTAGTACAAAGTGAAGGATACTGATGGTAGGAGTTTCCTCAAAGGAATGGTATGCCCAGGAGGCTGAAGCAGGAGGATTGCCTTGAGTTCAGGGCCAGCCTGGGCTACACAGAAAGTTCAAAATAGGGGTTCTATGAAAAGAAAGATGGGGGTAAAGAAACTTAGTGTCCTGACAAGTGTTATTCAGTTTTTTCCAACAGAAACACTGAAACCAAAAGGACCATGATCAAAAGAAATTAGCCTGGCATGGTGGCATGTGCGTATGATCCCAGCACTCAGGAGGCTGAGGCTGGAGGATTGCCATGAGTTTGAGGCCAGCCTGGGATTCATACACAGTGAGTTCGGGACCAGCCTGAACTATACAGCAAGACTCTTTCTAGAAAACAAAAAAAGACCATGACAGATGACAAGCCTTGTGGCATAGACCTATAAATCCTAGAATTCTGGAAGGCTGAGGCAAAGATGGTAAATTCAAGCTCATCCTGGATAACTTAGTAAAACCCTATCTCTCTCTCTCTCTCTCTCTCTCTCTCTCTCTCTCTCTCTCACACACACACACACACACACACACACACAAAGAATTACAGGTGTGTGCCACCATGCCCGGTTTATGTGATGCTGGGAAATCAAACTCAGGGCCTTGTTTTGCTAACCACTGCACTATTCCTCCAGCCTGGGCTTTTCTGTTGTATCTACAAAGATTCAAGTGTACCAAAAATGGCATAGATTGCTTGTCAGTGTGATCCTTAACTAATCCGCCCAGTACTTTGCCACTCACCATCGTTGCACTTCACGCTCCCCACACTGTATGGTTTTCCTCTGCTGGTGCTTTGGCTTCTGTTCTCTCAGGCTAGAGTCTACCTGCTACAGCACTTTTCTCTACTTTTTCCTTTGAGCTGGGAGCCATCTGTCCCATGTAGCTTACAAAGCGTATTTCTAGGTAAGAGCTAAGCACTGCCTCTCCTGTTTTTTATTATAGTCTCAGGTTAGAGTCTAGCAGATAGACTATGTTCTCCACCTTCTCCATTGAACTCCTAGCTATATATCCATACTTAACTACACAGCACACTCCCAGATAAGAGTCACACATATCTCTCCAGCTTGGTCTTCCTAGTAGATACTTGTATTATGTTACTCAGTTATATAATGCTTCTTTTTGATACAGAGTCTTGCTTTGTAGCCCTGAACTCACAGTGCCGCCCAGCCTAGCCTCTCCTTGAACACATGGCAGTTCTCCCGCCTCAGCCTCCTGAGTGGCAGGATTAGTGGCATGCACCATCAGGCCCACTGTATGTGGTGCTGGGGAACTGAACCCAGGCCTTGCTTGCTAGGCAAACACTTTTAACTATGGAACTATGACCAAGCCCCTGTATAATGCATTTTATATACTATGTAGTATATAATTAGTTATGCTTCATAAGGCATTTTCATAATTGATTCCTGTCGCTCCTTCCCATCCTTTTGCCTGACTGGTGATTAAACCTGGATCTGGGCCTTTGGGTCTATGTTTATTTATTTTTGGTTACGGGGGATTGAACTCAGGGCCTATATGTTGAACAACATCCCCAGACCTTTTTGAGATACAGTTTCACTCTGTAGTTCAGGCTGGCCCTGAGCTCATTTTGTTGCCAGGCTATCTTTGAGTTCACAGCAATCCTCCTGCCTCGGCCTCCTGAGAGCTAAGATTACAGGCCACAATGCCCAGCTAATATGATGCTAGAAAATCAAACCTTGGGCCTTATGCTTGCTAGGTAGGCAAACGCTTTAACTGCCAAGCTATGCTCCCAGCCCTGCAACCCTTTTTAATTTGAAGACAGGGTCTGACTGCATTGTCCAGGCCAGACCCAATCTCGTGATCCTGCAGTCTCAACTTCTCAGAGTGCTGAGACTATGGGCATGTCCCACCAAGGCCATCTCAAACGCAGGGCTTTGGCCTAGTGTGCACTGGGAAACGGCTCTGGTGCTTTAGTATAGCCCCAACATCCTTTTCCTTTTCACAGCCTCAGGTTTGTCTTGTATAAAATAGATCCATATGCTGGGCATAGTGGCTCACACCTTGTGTCTGTTGAAGGGATGTCAATTTGAGGAAATTAGGAACCACAACTCCATTAGGATTAGGATTTGTCAACCACCCTAGATTGGAGATCAATAACTGATCTGGATTAGAGTGTGAGTCATTTGTGGGCTGGTCAATGAGAGAAGAGCACCCACCCAGATGTGGGAAGGCCAACTGGAACTCCAACAGTATGAAAGGAAGGAAGAGGGAAGATTGTCACAGCTTCTTCCTCTGGGAAAGCTCTTGCCTTCGTGATTGTCTACAGACACCGACTTGCTACACATCGCAGATCATCAGCACAGATTCGCTCCGGTCTTGACTTGTGCCTGTCTGCCCGCTGCTGCTCTTTAGTCGCCGATCTTCAGGCTTTGGTCTTCACCTTAGTTTTACAGCTGACTCTCACCTCACCGGCTGTTCTGCAGTCCCGTTCGGGAGATCTACTTCACGGCTGAGCAGCCATCTTGGACTATTTCTATCCTTGGATTTGTAAGCCTTCCCAATAGACCTTTTTGTGATAAAATCTGTAAATTCTGTCTTTTGAAGAAACCCAAACTAATACACACCTGTAATCCCAGCACTTGGGTGGCTAGGCAGGACCACTGCTCTGATTTCAGGACCAGCCAGGAGTACAGAGTGAGACTACGTCTCAAAAACAAGTAAAATGAATCCACGCCAGTGCTGTGAAAAGGGGAGATAATCTAGGTAAGGCCCTTGAACAGGTTCACTCAAGGAAAGTCATGGCTTTTTACAGTTTAGAGGCCCAGGAGGTGCTAGTCAAACTGAGTTCAGGAAACGCCTTTGCAATGACGTCACTACAGGAGACAGGAACACTATTGCAAGTCGGTACAAGTGCACTGCATCGCTCCAACTACCAAAAGAGAGCTTCACCTGTCACACAGTTCAGAGGCTCCGGGTACAAGGGACTTCCATTCGGAACCTCAGGAAACAAGAATTTTAACTCCACAGTTGAGGGCCTCCCGGAATGACATCGGGCGGGAGAGAAGTGGAGCAGGAATGCCTCTTCCCTGTGGCGAGTGTGAGGACGGCTTCCTGTGGCCTGCAGCAAAACCACTACTGGGGGTCCAGGGATTATCCTTTCAGTGACTAAGAGGCCCCAGTCTCTGCACCTAAAAAGTCCCACGAATCTCCGCGGAGCCCAGAGCCGCCACAGAACCGCAATTCCCGCCGCCGCGCTGCCAAGCCCCGTAAAGCAGAGCGGTGGGGTCTCCCCGAACTTCGCGCAGGGGCAGCGGGGCGGGACTCAATGACGCACCGGAGAGTGACGTGCCGACGCAGCGCGACGCGGTGACGCACGCCCCTTTGTTGGCTCAGTAGCGGTAGCAGCGGCCGTGGAGGTGGCGCTGGGCACTGTTCTCTCGCAGAGGCCGGAGCGGAGCGGCATCTGACTGAGGCGGGCGGCGAGCGGCCCCCTCGCTCCCTCCCTCCCGCCTCCGCGCCCACCCGCCGCCGCCAGCCGCCCGCTGCCGCGCCGAGGAAGAGCCGCGGCCCGCGGGGCCGGCGCCAGGCCTGCGTCCGGACATCACCCACCGCCGGAGCGAGAGCCGGGGCCTCGGCGTCCCCGCCCTCTCCCCGCCTCGGCCAGTGTCCGCCGGGCCCCGCGCGTCGCGCCATGGACTCGGACGAGGGCTACAACTACGAGTTCGACGAGGACGAAGAGTGCAGCGAGGAGGACAGCGGGGCCGAGGAGGAGGAGGACGAGGACGAGGACGAGCCGGACGATGATAACCTGGATCTGGGCGAGGTGGAGCTGGTGGAGCCCGGGCTGGGCGTCGGCGGGGAGCGGGACGGACTGCTGTGTGGGGAAACGGGCGGCGGCGGCGGCAGCGCTCTGGGGCCCGGCGGCGGCGGCGGCGGCGGTGGCGGCGGCGGCGGGCCGGGGCATGAGCAGGAGGAGGATTACCGCTACGAGGTGCTCACGGCCGAGCAGATTCTCCAGCACATGGTGGAATGTATCCGGGAGGTCAACGAGGTCATCCAGGTGAGGGGGCCGCCGCGCCGCCTTGGCCTGGCCCGGCGCGCAAGTGGTTTCGGGTGGCCCCGAGGGGCCGGCCTGGGCCTAGTGCGCAGCCCGACGCGGTACTTCCCGGCCCTGTCTTCTCTGCTACCTTGCTGGGGATCGGAGTCGTTCGCCGGGTAGCCGGGTGTAGGGAGGAGCGCTGGGGGCGGCGCTTCTTAGGTCCTACCATGGCGGAGGCCTCCGGCAGCCTAAGCCTTCGCGTTGAGAGCATTTCCTGCCAGTCTTTGTACCCGGTGTCCTTCCTCTGGCCGGAGGATCGCCTACTGGGCCGGGTCGGGGAGCTGAGTGAGGAAGAGGAGTCAGGAGGTGTTGGGCCCCCAACGAGGGTTATCCTGGCCTGCATTCTCTCTTAGAGCACTTCTGGAAGGGATTAATGGTACGCCTGCGAGCAGCTTGGTGTACTGTTGCCCCAAGTGGGCACCAGTTAATAAAGAAATGGATCTCCTTGGCAGTCGTAAGTGCCTGGTGAAACGTGGGGGAAGGGAACTATGTGCTGATGGGCCTCTTTTCCTTTGGTAAGGCTTTTCTGTCTCTTTTCTGTGCCTTTGCTGTTGGCGAACTAACTGCTACTTTTTCCAGGTGTAGCATGTAACTTGCTTGAAGCTGTTGAAATAGTTACTGCGGATTGCCTACCCATTCCTGAAGCTACGACAACAAACCCCCGTGATGTCTCTTTGGACAAGAGTCTATTGTGAGAAAGCAGAGGCTTTCTGTTTTTGAACTCCTTTCCTTGACAATTTCTGTTCCGTACTCCATAGTCTCACTTGTGCATTAGATTTTGCATTTTTGCGCTTAAGAGAATAAATTTCCATTAGTATGGGGGCAAAGTTGGATATAATGGAAAAACAAATGGATGTGTGGATTCATTGCTACGTTGGGAGACACTAGTTTTTATTTTTTGAGACAGGATCGATCTTGCTCTGTAGTCCAGGCTGATCCTGAACTTAATATGTAGCCCAGGCTGGCTTTCAACACACAGCAGTCCTCCTGCCTCAACCTCCCCAGTGCTGGGATCACAGGCATGGGTCACTACTGGCTTATGTGTTGCTGAGGAGCTGAATCCAAGGCCTTGAGCTCGCTAAGCAAAAGCTTTAACCACTAAGCTATCCCTCCCATTCCAAAATACTAGTTTTGTGGAACAAAACTACACATGAAACAAACAGCTAGTTAGTGTTGCTTTCTTTCTTTCTTTCTTTTTTTTTTTCCCCAGACAGGGTCTTACTCTGTAGCTCAGACTGGTCATGTGCTTACTGGTGTGGCTCAGGCTGGCCTTGGACTCACAGAAATCCTCTTGCCTCAGCCTCCCAAGTGCTGGGGTTACAGGCACGTGCCACCACACCTGGCTTATGTAGTGCTGGTGAATCGAACCCGGGTACTTAGCGTTGACTTAGGGCTTGCTAGGCAAGTGCTTTCACTGCTGAGCCTTTCCTGCAGCCCACTATTGCTTTCTTGTACATCACTCGTTACTTTTATTTAAATTGAGGCTGAAAAAATAAATTGAATTTGAATATTCACTGATGATTAGTAATATGCCATTGCCTACTTGTTGGTTTTCTATTTTTGCAGATTTGTATGGGTTTGTTTAATAAAGAATCAATTTTGAAAATAGAACTATCTCTTTAGGCACAATTTAACAACATGTTTTGAGAAACACTAAGAGTCTCATAAAGTAGTGGAAATCTCATTTTAATGTAGATAATGCAGTTTAAGAAGGAAATGGAAGGGTTGTAGAAGTAAGATACGTTTTACGGCTTTTTTTCTGATCCTAAAAATATGACAGTTGAGCTCTTCTTTAGTTTTTCTTTTCTTTTTTTTGTTGCATAGCTATTTTGTGGCCTTCAGGGATGGAACCTGGGGCTTTGCACTTCCTAGGCAAGTGCTCTAATCACTGAACTACACCTCCAGCCCTAGAAATTTTCCTTTTTTTTTTTTTAAAGGAAACTTTAAGAATTAAGTAAAACTTTGAATTTTTTGATACATGTATGTAAGATCTGAAGTTCTAAAGCTTATTACTGCCTTACTGGCATTTTTAACTAGCTGTTTAAGTAATTTGTTAGCTGTTAAAGCACTTTTCTAGCAAGCACAAGGCCCTGTGCTTTATTCCCCAGCTCCACATAAGCCGGGCATGGTGGCACATGCCTGTAAACCTGGCACTCAGGAGGCTGAGGCTGGAGGATTGCCGTGAGTCTAAGGGTAGCCTGGGCTCCATAGTGATTTCAGGACCAGCCTAGGCTACAGAGTGAGACCTGGTCTCAAAAAATGTTGATATTTATTACTTAAGTTTTGGAGTTATTTTTAATTTTTTCCACTAATAGTTAAATCTCATCCAACATTTTTGATCCTCGGTTTGTCTTAGCTACTGAGGACAAAAGAAAGTTATTTATTTTCTGTTGTTTTGAGATTGGTTCTCACTGTGTAGCCCAGACTGGCATCAGCCTCTATCTTCCAGCCTCAGCCTGCTGAGTGCTGATGCTAGAGGCATGCATCACCCTGCCTGTCATCCGCCCCCCCCCCCCCCAGAAGTTCTTTGCATCTTTCTGGAAGATAAATGTAGCTAGTGAAGATAATATCTTCCTTAGTTTAGGTGAGAGAGAATAATGCTAGTGAAATAACTACAGAAACTAGGGATTTTTATTAAGGTATCCAACCTGTAGTGCTTCCAGTCCGGAATTTTTTTTTTTTTTTTTTTTTTTTTTTTTTGAGACAGGGTTTTCAAAAAAGACTGGACTAGAACTCACTATGAAGTCCTGCTGGTCTTGAACTCGTGCAGTCCACCTGCCTCAGACTCCCAAGTGCTAGGATTATAGTTGTGTGTGCTGTTTGGTATTGGAGAATTGAACCCAGGGCTTTGCATTTGCTAGGCAAGTGTTTTAACCACTTTGCTGTTATTCCTCCAACCCCCAAACACCTTTTATTAATAGCTTTAAACACAAAAAGTTACACCGGTAGTACATGCCTATAGTTAGAATAGTTAGGCAAGAGAAAAATTAAAAGACAAACCTGCCACCCAGAGAGAGAGAGAGAGTGGGGGAGAGAGAGAGATCAAATGTCACCTGAATTATTTTCCTAGGCCTGGATAACTATTTCTCCTCTTCCTCCACCTTTCTTTTCTTTCTTTCTTTCTTTCTTTTCTTTCTTTTTTTTTTGAGACCAGGTCTCACTCTGTAGCCAGGCTGGCCTTGAACTCATGACAGTCTTCTTGCCTCAGCCTCCCCAATTCTGGGTCTTGCTGCTTGCTAGGCAAGCTCACTAATTTTGAATTTGTTATTATTTTGAGACAAGGTCTCATTCTGTAGCCCAGGGTGGTCTTGAACTCGCTGTGGAGCCCATGGCCTTAGACTCACCACAATCCTGTCTCAACCTCCTGAGTGCTGGGATTACAGGTGTGCACCAACATGCCCAGTTTATGTGGTGCTGGAGAACCAAACTTATACTTAGGGGTTGACTTAGCGCTTGCTAGGCAAGCACTTTAATGGCTGAGCCATTCTTCCTGCCCTAGGCCAGCTCTCTTAATTGCTGTGCTCTTCCTCCAACCCTTCCTTCTTTCTCATTGTCACTCCAACTTATTAATTAATTAATTTTTGAGACAGGGTCTCCATCTGTAGTGCAGAATTGGTCCTGAACTTACTAGGTAGCCTGGAAACTGAACACACCCTCCTGCCTCAGCCTCCTGAGTACTGGGATTACAGGTGTGTTTTAGCACCCAGGATTTGCTGGGGAATCAAACTCGGGGTCTTGCACTTGCTAGGCAAGCCCTCTAACCACTGTAGTATTCCTCTAGCCAACTTTTAAAATTTATTTAGAGACAAGGTCTCACTTTGTATTCTAGCCTGGTTCTTAACTCACTGTGGAGCCCAGGCTGCCTTCCAACAGGCAGTAGTCTTTCTGCCTGAGCCTCTTGAGCGTTAGGATTACAGATGTATGTGGTGCTGGGGAAATTGAACCTAGGGCTATGTGGTTGCTTGGGAAGGACTTTAACCACTGAGTTATGCCCCCAGCCCTGCTGCATTTGAACTTGAAATCCTTCTACCTCAGCCACTGGAGTAGCCGAGAGTATTACAGGCATATACCATCACACTTGGAACTTTTTTTGTTTGTTTAAGCAATAGAATCACAATGTACAATCTGTTCATATTTTTTAGGAAAAGCAGAGTGCAAAACCAGAGGAATTTCTAAGCAACTTCATCCTGTCAGGTTTTTGAAGAGCTGGTGATTACAGATTAAACCTATTTATGTAGCCAGTCTGGATTTTTTTTTTATTTCCTAGTTTCTGGTTTTATAAACATTGCAAAGTTCTCATAGGTCAGTCTTTAAGTATTTTTTTAAAAAATTTTCTTTTTATTGTAGGTAGTGAGTCCAGGGCTTCAACACTCAATACTTCTCCAGTTTTTTTTTTTTTTTTTTTTTGGAGACAGGGTCTTGCTTTGTAACCCAGGCTGTTCCCGATGTCAGTATGAAACCTGGGATTACAGATGTGTCCCCTCCCCCCCCGGCCCAGTTTATGTGGTGCTAGGGAATCAAACCCAGGTACTTAAGTGCTTGACTAAGCGCTTTAACCGCTGAGCCATTCCTCCACCCCCCATCTCCAGTTTTATCTGTTTGCGTATGTGTTTGTAGTGTGGTAGTAGTTATGGAAGCCAGGACTTCCTTACTAGGCTACGTCCCAGTCCGCTTTTGGTTTTTGATGTTCAGGCAGAGTGTCATCAGTAAGTCATTAAAGTTGCTCAGGTTGAGCTCAAACTAGGGATCCTCTTGCCTCAGCTTCCCAGACTCTTGGATTTACAGGCCTGTGCCTCCAGACTGGCTGAGTGTTTTTTTTTCTTAGGACAAGTGGAATTTTATTAGTATTATTTTTTTGGTGGTGGTGGTGTGGGGGATCCCACCCAAGGCTTTGCACCGAGCTACATCCTTAGTCCATATCCTAGTTTTAATTTTGAGACAAGGTTTTACTAAGTTGCGATGTTACCCAAGCTGGGTTTGAACTTGAAATTGTGTTACCTCAACATCCCGGAGTGCTTGAATTACAGGCCTGGCTTTAAGGGTTTGTTAAAAAATAAATAAATAAACGATATAAGAAAATACAATTTTTTATTTATTTATTTTTTGAGATAGGGTCATTCTCTATTTTAGGCTGGTTCTGAGTTCACTATGTAACTCTGGTTGGCTTCAAACTCACAGCAGTCCTCCTGCCTCAGCCTCTCCCATGCTGGGATTACAGGTGTCCCCACTCCATCTGCTCTTTAAATTTTTAATTTTTATTATTATTTGTGAAGTGTTGCTCTGTAACCTATACTGGCCCTAAACTCACCATGTAGCCCAGTCTAGCCTTGGACTTGGCAATCCTCCTGCCTCAGCCTTCCAAGTGCTGGGATAACAGGTGTGTGCCACCGTGCCCAGCTTTATGTGATGCTGTGGAATCGAAACCAGGGCCTTGTCCAGGGCTAGCAGGTGCTCTAACTTGTGCTACTGCTGGCATGGAGGTATGTACCTGTGATCCTCACGGTCTGGGAGAGTAAAGCAGAAGAATCACAGTTTTGGCAGTTTAGCAGTTACTGAGAGACGTTGTTCTAAAATAAAACGCAAAAAGCCTGGGATGTAACTGTGTCCTAAAAAACAAAGTCTGCTAATGTTACTCAGTGCAAAGGTCCTGGGTTTAATCCTTAGTGCCACACACCTACATGCACACATAAACACAGAAGGCTTTCTGGACCTTGAAGTACAGTTCAGTGGTAGAGTACTTGCATGGCACATATTAGGCTTTGTGTTTGATCCCTCATGTTCCCCCACCAGAAAGAAAAGTATTTTTTAATTTGCCTAAATAATTCATTTATTATTTGTTTTTTATGATACTAGGGATCAAACCTATGATCTTCTACTAAGCTACATCCCCATCTCATTTTTTGATTTAAAACTTTAAAAATATTTGTTTTGAGACAGGGTCTTGCTCTGCAGTGCACGCTGATTCTGAAACTCACTGTGTAACTGGCCTTGAACTGATGGCAATATTCCTGCCTCAGCCTCGTGAATGCTGGAGTTACAGGTGTGCTCCACCACACCCTGCTTTCCATTTTTTTGTTTTTGACTTTGAGACAGGTGCTCCCTAAGTCACTGAGTTACCCAGGCTGGACTCGGACTTGTGACCTACCTCCCTCAGTCTTCCAGAGTGCTGAGTTTACAAGCCTGTGCCTCCATGCTCAGTTTAGGCAGGAATTTAAAGTACACACTCAAAGACAGAGTATAGAGAGACTCCTAGGTAGGTTGAGTGTGTGTGTGTGAACTTTTTTTCAGATAGGGTTTCACTGTGTAGTGCTGGCCTCAAACTCACAGCAGTCCTCCTGCATCAGTCTCCCAAGTGCTGGAATTTAACAGGTGTGGGCCACTATGTCCAGCTAGTGTGTAGTGCTGGGGGATCAAACCCAGGGCCTCATGCTTTTTAGACAAGTGCTCTAATCACTCTGAGCTATGCCCCAGCCTGAAGTAGGTAATTTATTAATGTAACCAAGGTGGACCTCCTAATTTGGGCCAGTAATCCCACCATTCTGAGAGGTTGGGGCAGGAGGAATGCAAGTTGGAATCCAGCCTGGGCTATTCAGTGATACCTGTTTCAAAAACAAAAATAAACATGGACTGGGGATATAACTCATTGTGAAGGTGTTGGGCTCAAGCCGTAGCTGGGAAATGTTTTTTTTTTCCTGCCAAAATTATTCTTTTTATTAGTATGTATTTGTAATACATTAGTAAGGACATTCACCAAGGCACAGTCATGCAGGCCCTTGATCTCAGTATTTTGGGAGACTGAGGCAGGAGATGTCCCAGTTTAAACTCAGTCTGTGCAAACTTAGTGAGATGCTATATCAAATTAACAATAAAAAGGGATAACTCAGAGTCCCTTGGTTCAGTTTTGAATACCACAAAAATAAAAGTTTCAGCTTAAAGAATTGGTGCATTTACATATCTCATTTTGATCATTTTTACTTCCCTTCCACCTTCCTGCCCTCCTTCCTTACTCCTTGTAATTCCCTTTCCCGCTGCAAAACCTGTCTTCCTGTTTTCTTCCATCACTTTTTTTTTGAGAGAGGATCTCACTGTGTAATTAGTCCAGGCTGCTTCTGAACTCACTGTGTAACCCAGGCTGGCCTCAACCTCGGGGCAATTCTGCCTCAGCCTCCCCTAGGAGCACAGGCATGTGTCACCACTCCTGGCTTATACGGTACTGAAGGATCATCTAACTAAGGTAATTAGTGCTTGTTAGGCAAACCCTTTAACTTCTGAGCTATTCTTCCAGCTCTGTTTTGCTCTTTACTTTTTTATAGTTGTTTTTTGTTTTTTACAATGAAACCATTTGCTATTTACTTGTCATGCATTTCTCTAAGCATGATAGTTGCGAGGTGCATTCATTTTCCCACAAATGACTTAAATATTTATCTTTCTTTATGGCAGAGTAGTACACCAATGTGTAAATATGCCGCATCTTCTTCATCCATTCCTCTATTAGCGGACACATTGCTGCTTCCAAGATACTGCTGTTGAGTTGTGCTGCTATAAACATGGGTATGCATGTATCACTTTTGTATGACAACCTTAACTCTTTTGGAAGATACCTAGTATAGAAATGTAGTATAGCTGGTTCAAGCTGGGTATCATTTTTTTCTTGAGTCTCCGTACTAATTTCCTTAATGATTACCCAGGTTATACAGTCCTATGGACAATTTACAAGCAAGGACTCCCTTTTCTCTACAACCTCACTAGCTTATGTTATTGAAATCTTGATAAAGCCATTCTTACCATGGTAATGGGCAGTCAGTGCTTTGATTTGCATTTCCCTGAAAGCTAAAGATGTTGAACATTTTTTCATGTGTTTATTTGCCAGTTGGACTTCTGAGAACTGTCCATTCTTTTTACTTGCCTATTTGGGGGAGTCTGATTTCTTTCAGTTCTTTGTATATTCTAGATAATTTTTGATCTAAAGAGTAGCTAGCTAAAGTTTTTTTTCCCATTCTGTTTATTCTCTCTTCCTCTGTTTTCTTTTTGTCAGAGGTTCTTAAATTTGATATAATCTCCTCTGTTCTCTCATCTTGGTGTTCTTTCATGTGCAGTTGGTGTTTTGTTGAGAAAGTCCTTGCCTATGCCTCTGTCATCAAGGGTCTTGCCTTACTTCATCTTAGAGCAGGTTCTGTGTTTCTGTTTTATTTTATTTATTTGTGACAGAGTCTTGGTTTGTAGTCCAGGCTGGTCCTGAACTCTCTATGTAACCTACCCTGCCCTTGAAAGCACTATAATCCTCTTGTCTCAGCTTCCTCAGTATGCTGGGATTACAGGGGTGTGCCACCAAACCTGGTTTAGGTGGTGCGGGGGAGTTGAACCCAGGGACTTGTGCTTGCTAAGCAAGTGCTTTAACTGCTCAGCCATGCTCTCAACTCCCTAGTTTTGTTTGTTTGTTTGTTTGTTTTGTTTTGTTTTTCCAATTTTAGTTTTGTAGTGCTGGGAATGGAACCCCCTCCCAGGGTCTTCCCACTATGCTATGTCCCCAGCTCATTTTTTTGGCTTAGATTTTGAGATAAGATACCATTGAATAGCCCAAACTGGGCTTGATTTTGTGATACTCCTGCTTTAGCCTCACTAAGCGCTGAGATTAGAGGATTGTGCTGCCAAGCCTGGCTCCATCTTTTGATTTTATACTATCTAACTTTACAAATACTTTATATATATTTCTGTTAAATGATGTGATAAGTAGAAAGATTTTTTTTCTTGAGTTTTCATTCACCCAAAGAAAGGTGATTATCTGGCTTTACCTTTTTTCTTTCGTTTTTTTTCTTTTGAGACAGAGTCTTGCTCTGTATTCCAGGCTGTTCCTGAACTCACATTGTAGACCAGGCTGGCCTTAATCATGGCAGTCCTTCCTCAGCCTCCCAAGTGTTGGGATTATAAACATATGCCACCAGGCATCTGGCTTTATCCTGAATAATGTCTCTTGATGTAGTGCATATTAGATGCATAGTACCATATATCACATCTGTTGCATAGTAGATGTGGTAAATGGTGTCAAGGATTTCACCTGGTCAAACTAAGGAGACAGAAGCATGAACATAAAAATGAGGTTTATAATGGGTGCCTGCCCTAAATGGGAGGTAGGTACACTGAAATAAGGTGGGTGAGGGATTTTTATCCCTAGTTCACAGGTCCCTGTCTGACTTCCTAATGAGAGAGCTTATGGTCTTTATGGATGGAATGTAAGGGAGTCAGTCCCCTATACAAATAAAGCATAAATGTGATTTACTTAAGTTAGCTGATTTGGGGCCAAACTGGACATCCATTTGTTGCTCTTTCTCCTCCTTTGTCTCCTTGGAGCATGCCTCTTGTAATATATGCAAAAGAATGAAAGATCCTAGGGGAAGAGGGGTAGAGTGAGATAATTTTTTTTGAGGCAGGGTCTCACTCTGTAGTCCAGGCTGGTCTTGAACTCATGATGGAACCCAGACTGGCCTTGGACTCAGAGTAGTCCTCCTGCCTCAGCCTTCCTCCCGAGTGCTGGGTTTACAGTTGTGCAACACTACACCCAGTTTATGTGATGCTGGAGAATTGAACTTGGGTACTTAGCACATGATTTAGCACTTGCTAGGCAAGCCCTTTAACTGCTAAGCCATTTCTCCAGCCCAAAACACCCCCCCCCCCACTTTTTTTTTTTTAATTATCTCAGTACACCTGTTCAGAACCTGCTCAGGTATTAAACTCATTTCTAGGTTTTCCTTCTTTGCCTTTCCAGTGCTTCTTTAACTGTATTTGCATAGCACTTATTTTGTAAGTTCTTGTTCACGTTATTGACTGTTAAAAGTTCAGCTTCTGATACATCATCCAGCCTTCTCTAAAACTGCCTCTTTCTGAGCCTTTTCTATAGTAGACATCACATGGGCACAGGAGGATATAGTTGTGAAAGGGGTAAAATAAAGCATGACTGAAGTACCTGAATGTAATTGGACTTTGCACTCGTTTTCTCACTGCTCTTGGCTTCCTTGGTAAATGCAACATCAGCTCACCACCTATGGCAGCTGAGCTTGAGGATTGAATAGCAATTCCTTTTATTTTTTATTTATTATTTTTTTGGATATTTGAAACGTTTTAGTAGTCTGATCACATATGGCCCAAGAACACTAAATAATCAGACATTAAAAATTGGTCTTCAAGCATCATAGCCGTCGATATCACGCTTGTCTACAATTTCTCCCATATAAAACTACATCCACACTTACGTGGTGGCCAAACTATTGAGCATAGCTTCCTCAACTATGAGCACTTTGAAGCTACTGCTTTGAGCACTATTAACTTTTTTTCAGGCTCTAAATAGCTGTAGGGATCTCAGCAGGGGTTGAGGGAACCAGCTCAACCTTGGTATAATGCCAAAATGTGGCCATTTGAGGTTTTGAGTAAGTCACAGCAGTGCTTACCCACACCAGGGCCTTCTTGAGGTTATGGATAAACTGGTTCTTCGATGGAATCGTTCTAGGGTGGCTGCATAGCAATTCTTAAGGGTATTTGGTGTCCTGTAGTTCAGGAGAGCTTTATTTATTTTTGCTGGTTTGGGTCGTTCCCCCCATCCCCATTTTATTGATGTGTATAAGTGCAAAATTTAAGGTTTACATTGGTTTTGGGCATTTTGTGCACATACATATCTAGTCAAAGTAACAAGACCTTTCCCGCTTTACTTTCAGTCCACCCCCTACCCACTCCCACAGCCCACCCCCCACCCCCTGTTCCCTTTATTTTTCACTGGGATCTAGGTTTCTCATATCAGAGAAACCATTCAATATTTCACCTTCTGCTTCTGACTCACTTCACTAGGCATGGTGGTTTCAAGTTTCCTCTATTTGCTTACAAAGCCTCCAAGCTGTCAGACTTTATAGATGCATAGTATTCCATTGTGTATGAATACCACAGTTTGTGTATGCATTGGTCTGTTGATGGGTATTTTGGTGTCTTCCATATTTTTGCTATTGTTAGTTGTTCAGGAGAGCTTTAATACAGCTATCCCTATTCCTAAATTTCCTACTAGCTAGACAGGAGGGTTTTGAGGGTGAGTGCTACACATATTTTGACAATAGAAAACTAAGTAAATAAATTTGTCCTTGCTTGGTAAGTATGTGCTCCCTAGGTTTTCTTTTTGTTGTTATTAATATTGTTATACTGGGGATTGAGCCTCTGGACCTTGGCTCTGAGCTGTGTCTTTCATCCCACTCCCCTTTCTGTGACAGAATCTTTTCCCCCTTCATTTTATTAATATATTTATATGAAACGTAAGTGACAGCATCTTGCTCTGTAGTCCTGTCTGGTCCTCAACTCATTATGTGGTCTAGGCTGGCCTCAACCATGCCAGTCCTCTTGCCTCAGCCTCCCAATTGCTGGGATTACAGGCATGCACTACCATACCTGGTTATCTCACCCATTTTTATGTGTTACTTAGAGACAAGTCTCACTGAATTGCTCAGTTTGGGCCTACACATGGAATCTTACCAAAAATTCCCAAAAAGTTGGGATTATAGACCTGTGCCACTAGGTCGTGCATAAAAATCTGTTTCTTAAAATGCAGCATACCTGTCATTTCAAAGAAACATTCACAATATTTGTTGCCAAAGACAGAGTTAGAGTTTTTGTGTGTGAAAATTTATTTTATCTTGTGAAACTAAAAGCTCACTAGTACTGGAAAACTTTACTGAGCTGGCCACAGTGACAACTAACTCACTTGTAATCTCAGCATTCTGGGAGGCTGAGACAGGAGGTTGGCAAATGCAAACTCAATCTGGGTGACATAGGGATTTTCTTAATTACTTGCTCATTTCTGGAACAGAATACCTGACATTTACAACTTAAGGGAAGAAAGATAAATGAGCTAAAGCTCACAGTTTCAGAAGATCTCATACACTGCCATCAGGGGCATTTGTGGAAGCACGTGGCAGAGGTCATGGCTGACAAAAGGAAGGGGAGCAAGTCCATAGAGACTAAAACAAAGGCCAGAGCTTTCCTAAGAAGAAGCCGTAACAAGGTTTCTTCCTTCCTTTATGTAGTTCAGCTGCCAGTTCCCAGAGTGGGTACTGTCTTCTCATTCCCTGGAGGACAGATCAGTCACACACCTGAAAGCTCTGCCCTGGGAGTTTCCCAGTCTCATAAAGTGATGTAATCTCTTCAGGTGAAAATCCCAAACATTCACTCCTTCTAGCCAGGCCCTGTCTTCAGACAGCACACAGTTCCACCGGTATCCTCCTACGTCCAAGTACATGAAGCTTTTGGGGGATATTCCAGATCCAGTTCAAGACCTTGTCTCAAAGTAAGCAGAAAGGTCTGAGGTTTAGCTCAATTGTAGAGGCCTTGGGTAAAATCTCCAGTACTATAAAACAAAATGGACCCCCCCCCCTCCCAATCTTATCTGATGAGATACTATGTCATATATTAGTAGTTAAATGACCTGCATAATACAATGAACCATTATTTCCAGAGATTGTTGGGAATGGGATGGGAGGCTTAATTTTTTCAAGGTCCTAACAGAGATACTGCTTGACATGTTCTATTTAATTCAGCTCAATTCTGATTTATACATTAAAATGAAAGTTGAAGGAGGAAGAGTGGTACTGGGGATTTAATCCAGAGCCATCTCATACAGGGTTTTGTTAAATTGTCCATGCCGGCCTCCAATTTGGAATCTTCTTACTCAGCATTCCAGAGTGCTGGGATTACAGGTATATGCTACCACAGGTCTTGTTTTATTCATTATGATAGTACTTGTCTCTATAATAGTAAACTTTTATTTTTTTTGAGACAGGGTCTCGCTGTGCAGCGTAGGCTGGTCCTGAACTCATTATGGAGCCCAGGCTGGCCTTGGACTCATGGCAATCCTCTTGTTTCAGCCTCTTCTGAGTGCTAGGATTACAGGTGTGTGTGACCACGCCCAGCTTATGTGGTGCTGGAGAATTGAACTCGAGTACTCAATGCTTGTCTTATTGCTTGCTAGGCAAGCGCTTTAACTGCTGAGCCATTCCTCCCCCAGCTTTTTTGATAATATGTTGATTTCACTGTACTTTTTAAAAAGGTTTTCATTGCATATATACTAGGGCTTTTTAAAAAATTATTCTTTATATACCCAGTGTTCTGTTGTCTTCCTTTCTGCTCTGTTTATTCTTGTGATGGATTGGGTAATTTGTTGATTTGTAGGTTTTAAAATTTGTCTTCTGTGTCTTATCTGCTAAAAGCTGAGCCTAGTGGTACAGGTCTGTAATCCCACCACTTTGGGAACTGAGGCAGAAGAATCACAAGTTTCAGCCCAACCTGAGCAATTTAGCAACTGAGTGGGACCCTGTCTCAAAAAAAAAAAAAAAAAAAAAAAGGTTGAGGATAAAGCTCAGAGTAAAAATCTGTGTTTATTCAATTCCACAAAAGAAAGATAAAAAAAAAAGACTAAGAAGTCAAAAATACATGAAAATCCCAGGCCTTTGTACTGGGGGGAAAAGATACATGTTTTTGAGGGTCTCACTAAGTCCCTCAGGTGCCTAGCCTGGGCTTGAGATCATGCTGACTCAGTCTTCCAGTTTCCTGGGATTATATGCCTGCCCCATCACACAGGGCTCTAATTTGCTGTGAGGGTTCAGCTTTGATTTGGGTCCAGTGGCAGAGGACTGTAATCCCTGTACTCTGGGAGGCTGAGGCTAGAGGATCACAAATTTGAAGCCTGCCTGGGCAATATAGTAACTTAATGGGTACCCCCCCTCCCCAAGGGCCCTGAGCTTGATCTCTAGTACCAAAAGATTCAGGCATTGTACTTCCCATTTCTAGAATTGTTTATTTTTGTGGTGCCAGGAATGGAACCCAGGACCTTTGCATTATGCTCCATTCCTAGCCCTTTTTTTTGTTTGTTTGTTTTGTTTTGATTTGGAGACATTTTGCTGAGTTGCCTGTGCTGGACTGAAACCAATTATAAGCCTATTCCACTGTTCCTGGCACCTATTGCTGCTCTAATAAATTACCACAATTTTAGTGGCTTAAAACAGCAGAGGTTTATTAAAGGTATGAAAGAAGTCTGAAATAGATTTCATTAGGCTAAACTCAAACAAGCTGTTAACAGGATATTGTGGCTCTGATGACCACTTTTGATCCATCTCTGACTTTAAACCAGTGCCCTCGCCCTTTTGACACAAGGGACTGGTTTAGTTGAAGACCCTTCTCCCAAAGACAAGGGTGGTATGTGGTGCGCATGTTACTTTCTCTCTCTTTTTTTTTTTTTTTTGAGACAGGATCTCTGTGGTCCAGGCCGGTTCTGAACTCACTGTGTAGCATAGGCTAGGATTATTGAGATGTACCACTGTGCCCAGCTTATGTTGTGCTGGGAAATCAAATCCAGTGCCTTAAACTTACTAGGCAAGCTCTCTACCCATTGAGCTGGGAGAATATAAATATTGGGTGACTCTTTAAAGAGGCATGGGTAAGTAAATTATAATACAGAGCTACGTATAACTATAGATGGTCCATGTCAAGAGAAGGAATATTTAGTTTTACTTTCTGAAAAGAATTTTGTCCCTAGCACCATTATAATTTGTTACAGTTTTGAGACTGGGTCTCACTCTGTGGTTCTGAACTCACTAGATAGCCCAGGCTGTCCTTAGCAGTCCTCCTCTCCCAAGTGCTGAGATTACACCTAAGCACCACCGTGCCCTGCTTATGTATTGCTGGGAAATCAAATTCAGAGTCTTAACACTTGCTATTCAAGTACTCCAACTGCTGAGCTATGCCCTCAGTCCTACTTTGCAAAATGAATGTTATGTAGTTAAAAGTTGTTGGCTGGCTTCCTTAGATAAGTAAAGCTGAATGGCAAAATTAACCAAATACATAGAGTATATATTTTATATATATATATGTATATTTTGAGACAGGGTGTTGCTCTCTAGTCCCATCTGGTCCTGAACTTACTGTGTAGCCCAGGCTGACCTTGAACTGATGGCAATCCTCCTGCCTCAGCCTCCGAGTGATATGTACCCTTTAAATATAAAGAGACAGAAAATAGATCCAGCAGCTGTCACAGAGGCTCAGTTTCAGGAGCAGGGAATGACAGCTAGTCAGGTTAGGGTTTCTTTTTTAGGATAGTGAAATGTTCTAAAATTAATGATTGACACAGCTATGTATCTTAACTGAGAGTATACACAAAATCATCGAACCACTTTGAGAGTTAATTTTATGGTATATTTTTATCTCAGTGTTGTAGTAAAAGCAGTATATTGCCAGGCATGGAATAGCCTACACCTGTATGCCAACACTATGAGGCTGAGCAAAGAGTGTCCTAAGTTTGAGTCCAGCCTGGGCAACTTAATGAGAAAACCAGACATGGTGGCACAAGTGTGTAATCTCAGCACTGAAAAGGAGGCTGAGTCAGGAGGATTACCCTGAATTCGAGACTATCCTGGGTTACATAGTGAGTTCAGGACCGGCTTGAACTTCAGAGTAAGACCCTGTCTCAAAAAAAACAAAACAAAACAAAAATAAAGATAGTTCAGTGAGAAGACTGTTTTCAATCCCTAGTACCAAACAAGAAATCATACATACATACCTATAAATAATTATACATACATAAATATAAATAATTATAAAAATAAAATACCACATTTAAATCCTTAAGTTGTGCAGTGTCTCCATCATTCCCCCTGCTGTCCTCTTTAGGATCAAACCTAAGGGAGTCTTGAGCGTATTAGGCAAGGACTTTCACACAGTCACATTCCCAGCTCCAATTTTTTTAGTACTAGAGATTGAACCCATAGCTTTTGTACTGAGCTACATCTTCATCCATTTTAAATTTTGAGACAGGATCTTGCTGAGTTGTTCAGGCTAAGTTTGTATTTAGGATCATCCTGCCTTAGCTCTCCCAGAGTGCTAAGATTATAGACATGTACCACGATGCCTGATTCCCAATATATCTTTCAGTAGCTTTTCTTTTTTTAGTTAAGGTGTTTATTATCTTTATCTGCTCATTTTTGATGGATTACAATTACTCAGTACTTTTTTTGAGGTAGGGTCTCGCTCTGTAGCCCAGGCTGGTCTTAAACTTCACTATAGAGCCCATGCTGGCCTTGGACTCATGACAATCCCCCTGCCTCAGCCTCCCAAGTGCTGGGATTACAGGCACGGGCCACCATACCCAGTTTATGTGATGCTAGGCAAGCCCTTTAACCTCTGAGCCATTCCTGTAGCCCTGGATGGATTACAGTTATAAGGGATATATAAATCATTAGGTCCTCTGGAAATAGAAGGGGAAACATTTTTTCCTTTCTTAAACATGTTGCATGGTTGGTTGAATGACACCCAGCTATTTATGTTAGAGACAGGGTCTTTATATATAGCAGGCCGTCTTTGAAATTGCTGTATTCCCCAGACTGGCCTCAAACTCAAATCTCCTGCCTCATTAGCCTGAATTCGGTGATAATAAGCAGGTGGCACTCTACCTAGCTTCTGTTTTAGGTCAGTGCAAAACAAAGTAATGGGTGGGTGGGTGTGTGTGTGTGTGTGTGTGTGTGTGTGTGTGTGTGTGTGTGTTTCAGGGAATTGAACCTTCACAGTGAGCTACATCCTCAGCCCATTTTTCTGTTTAATTTCTTATCAGTACTCACTGTGTAGCCCAGAGTAGCCTTGAACTCACGACAGTCCTTCTGCAGCAGCCTTTTGAATACTAGGATTACAGACTTGTGTGCCACCACACCCAGCTTATGTGGTGCTGGGGAATTGACCTGGGGTGCTTAGCGCTTGGCTTTAACTGCTGAGCTATTCCTCCAGCCTTGGCCATTTTAATTTTGATGTAGAAATCTTTTCGTGGGTGGTGTAACTAGAATGTGGTATGATAAAAAGCAACCTCTATTTGAAGAAACTGGTGTAGTTACAAATGTGCCTGCTATATTTAACTGTCAGTAGTATTAAAAATGATGGACTTATTTGGCTTATTGCAGTGGTGCACTGTTTTAGTCTATTTGTAAGAAGGAAAAATAATTTTTGGGGGCTGGTTGCATGGGAAGGTCACACAAAGTTCAGATATTTTACTATAAAATACAGGTAGATATGTTTTCTTCTGGTTTACCCTATGTCTTTTGTATACCTTGATTTTAGCTTTTATCAAGTCTTTTTCTCTGGCCTTTGCTGCTGTGGCCCATTGATCTGTCCATCTGTCTGTTACAGTGCATATTGGGTTCTTCCAGAAGTATGAATTCAGTGATGCAAAGGACAGGCGGGCTGCAACTGCAAAGGTAGGACAGAATCATTCAGAAGACAAGTCTTTAAAGGACCATTAAACACACATACTTGCACACAAACATTGACAGCAAATACCTTGCTATTTAAAGGCACACTGTGTATTCATGGAAGGCCTGTTTTGATATGAAAATTTGACATGTATGGAAAGGGCATGATTTCATTTTTTGTGAAACTGGAGATCCAGTCCAGGACTTCGTGCATACTAGACAAGAATTCTACTGTTGATACCACTGAACTATTTTTCTAGCCTTACATTATTACTTTTTGAAACACAGTTCTCCTTTGGATTTGACAGTAAAATAAATTGGGGTCATCCATTCACTGTCTTTGTTTAAAATGCTGAATGGTAGAGAAGAAATGATTAAGTGCTGGCTGTTTTGATATTAGCTTGATTTATACACCTGGTTAATTTTGGGGTATAATAGTGGCAAAAGACTTTTATAAGCTGGGAGAAATAGAAAAGATAGATTGATCTGTGTATATATGTTTATATGCTAATATTTAATTATGGTTCTGATTCTGGAGTGAAACAGTCTAAATCTTCCCAGCAGTGGCTGCTACGGCTGCTGCTTCTCCTTCTCCTCTTCTTTTTGGTGCTTACATCGATTGAGCTCAAGGCTAGACATGTGCTCTCCCACAGAGCTATATCCCTACTCCTCGCCTCCTTTTTTTTGTTTTGATTCTAAGACAGGTTCTCACTAAGTTACTCCATTGCTCAGTACGGGCTGGAACAGTGATCTTTGTGCCTTAACCTCCTAGAGTGGTGGGACACCACCTCAGACACCAGGACCAGTTTTTGGTTTTTAGTTGTATTTTTAGTTGTATTTTAGTTGTATTGTAGAGTCTCACTAAATTGCTGAATCTGGCTTCCAATTTGTGATCTTCCCTCCTCTGGAGTAGCTTGGTTCCATGCATGTGCCATCATTTTCCCCTTCTGGGGTGTTTTTGTTTTCTTTTTACTGGCTTCTATGAGGAAACTTAAAGATTTCTGTTTAACTATTTGCACCATTAAATACTTGCATCTATTTACAATGTGATAGCAGTTTCAGTAACAGTTCTTTTTTTTTTTTTTTCTTTTCTTTTTTTTTTTTTTTTTTTTTTTTTTTTTTTTTTTTTTTTTTTTTTTTGAGACGGAGTCTCACTCAGCCCAGGCTGGTCCTGAACTCACTGGTGTAGTCCATGTTGGTCTTCGACTCAGAACATTCCTGCCTGTCTCAGCCTCCTGAGTGCTGGGATTATAGGCGTGCGCCACCATGCCCACCCAGCCTTATCTGGTGCAGAGGAATCAGCTCAGAGCCTTGTGTTTGCAAGGCAAGCACTTTAACTGCTGAGTCATTCGTCTAGTCCTGGTACTTACTGTGTATGTTTTATTTTCTTTCTGCTATAGGCATAACACATATTTTCTAGTGTAAAGATGAATTTTTATGTTGTCTTTGATATTTCTAAAATATATTTTCTTAAAATTTGTTTTTGGTGGCAGGGTCTCACTCTGGTAGTTCAGGCTGACCCTGAACACACTATATAGCCTAGGCTGGCCTCAAACTCATTCAATCATCTTGCTTCCCAAGTACTGGGATTACAGGTATTTTCCACCATGTTCAGTTTATGTGGTACTGGGAAATCAAACCAGGACCTTGCTCGCTAAACAAGTGCTTTAACCACTATGCTATTCTTCCAGGACTATCTCCCCGCTCCCCCTCCCCCCCCCCCTTTTTTTTTTTAAATAACAAGGATTTGCTTGTAGTCTAGTCTGGTCCTGAACTCACTGTGTAGCCCAGTCTGGCTTCAAACTCATGTCAGTCTTTCTGCTTCAGCCTCTGGAGGGTTGGGATTACAGGTGTGTGTTATGCCCAGTTGATGTGGTGCTGGGATGGGACTTTTTTTTTTTTTTTTTCCTTGAATCAGGGTCTTTGCCTCTGTAGCACAGGCTGGTCATGGACTCACTATGGAACCCAGGTTAGCCTTGGACTTAGCAGTTCTCCTGTCTTAGCCATCTGTGTGCCACCATGCCCAGCTTATGTGGTGCTGGGGGATTGAACGTGGGTACTTAATGCTTGCTAGGCTTGTATTGGGGAATTGAACCCAATGCCTTGAGCCTGCTGGGAAAGCACTTTAACTGCTGGGCTATTCCTATAGGCCTCCTTTTTTTCCCCAGTAAATATTCATGTTCTTCTGTTCATGAAATGTACACTATGAAAATGCATTTGAGAGTTGACTGATGCCTGGAATTGTGTAGCCACTATTACAATCAATTTACAAAATAGATCCCTTTCCCAGTTTCCTCCTCCTGCAGTGTTTGTTCAGTTACATTTTTTCCCACTCTCGATCACTGACAAAAAAACGGATCAGTACTCTTTCTACCTATAATTTTGCATTTTCCAGTGTTTCATAAATGGAGTCATACAAACCTTGTGTGTGTGTGTGTATGTGAGTGATACTGGGGATTGAACTCACAGCTTTCACACTGAGGTCCATCCCCAGCCCTTTGATTTTTAAATTTTCCCAGTCTGAGGTTGAATTTACAATCCTCCCACTTTAGCCTTCCAGAGTGCTGGGATTACAGGCATATACCACTGCATGTAGCTACAAACTCATTTTAAAAAATAGATTCAAAAAGATTTTTAAAAGTGTCCTTTGATTTTTTTTTTTTTTTTTTTGAGACAGGTTCTTGGTCTATAGTTCAGACTGGTCCTGAACTCACTGTGTAACCTAGGCTGGCCTTGAATTCAAGTAGTCCTACTGCCTCAACCTCCTGAGTACTGGAATTACAGGCATACACCACCTCTCCCAGTTTATGTGGTGTTGGAGAACTGAACTCAGCCTTGCACTTAGTAAACAAGTGCTCCAACTGCTGTGCCATTCCTTTAGCTCATCCATTTCCCTTCTGAAGAATTCCAATTTATTGGATTTTTCTTCAGGTTTGTGATTTTATTTGTTGTGCCTAAGAACTGTTTGCCCAACTCAGGTTCACAAAGATTTTCTTCTGACATTTCTATAGTCTACTGTATTTAGTTTTTTCCTACTAAAATTCTTCTTTTAATTAGTATTTGCAATGTATAATGCATTTAACACCAGGAATTGGTGATGATGTCTTGATCATTTTAAGTTTCTTCTTTCCCATCCTCTTACCTCTTGAATCCTCTTTCCTTCTTCACAAAGTCTACCTTCCTACTTTTTCATCACTTTAATTTCTGCCTTTACTTTTTGTACTTTTTTCCCCCTTGTATTGGAAGAACTGTACAATGTTTAACTTTCTGTGTCTGATTCATTTTGGTAAGCATAATGGTCTCAAGGTGCTTCCTTTGTTATACAAAGGACTTTTTAATGACAGATTAATACTGCATTGTGTATATATAAACCACAACTTAACTTTCTTTTTTTGAGACAGAATCTTACTCTGTAGTACAGGCTGGTCCTGAACTCACTGTGTAGCCCAGGCTGGCCTTGAACTCAAGTCAATACTCCTGTCTCAGTCTTCTGGGTACTGAGACTACAGGTGTGTGCCACGAAGCCCAGTTTATGAGGTGCTAGGGAATAGAGAGCTCAGGGCCTTGAGCTTGCTAGGTAGCCACTTTAATCACTGAGCTGTTCTTTCAGCCCTACCACAACTTCTTTATCCATTCATCTGTTGATGGACATAACAGCTTCCAAGATTTAGTTAATTTAGAGTTGTGCTTCTCTAAACATGAATATGTATGTGTCACTATTATGTGATGCTTTTAACTCTTTTGGGAAGATAACCTGGAAGAGGAATAGCTGAGTTCAGTAGGATATTTATTTTCAGTGTTTTGATGAATCTACTGCCTTCATAATGGTAGGACCAGTTTGTAGTCCTACCAACCTTGTAGAAGGTTTTTTTTCTCCATAATCTCATCAGCCTTTGTTTTTTGAGATCTTGATAAAATCTTACTGGAGTAAGGTGGAACCTCAGTGTTGCTTTGATTTGCATTCTGTAATGACCAAAGATGCTTTTACTAGTTCCTTTGCTGTTCTAGATATATTGCAGAATTGTTTTGATATTCATCAAAAATATTGTATTGGGATTTTGATTGGTATTGAGTAAGAAAAGTTCAAGTTTTAACTGTATTGTGTATATCAGTGTTTTGCAATTTACAGCATATAGATTCTTCACTTATTTTGTTAAATTTGTTAAGCAAGCATTCTACTGTTAAATCGCCAGGCCGTTTGTTAAATTTGTAAAAAAAAATTATATTGTAGTGCGATTGTGAGTGGTATTTTTTGATCTGTGGCTATTGTTTGTATATAAAAATTTATTCAATGTAGCTGTGTTCTTGTTCTTTAGACCTTGCTAAATTCATTTATTCTAGGGACTTTTTTACAAATAGATTTATGGAATTTTCTGCCTAGACAGATGATCATCTCTGACTGGAGACAGCTTTATTTTTCTGTGGTGCCAGGGGAATCAAAACAAGAGCCTTATGCATGTAGATGGAGTCAGATGAGAAGAAAAATTATTTATAGTATTTGTGAAAGCGTTTGGAAATATTACTTTTTATGTAAGTATTTGATGTGATGAATTTCTTCTCTAAATTCTACCAGATAAACCCCACAAATTTTGTTATGTTGCATTTTCATTATGTTCAAGATGGTCTGTAATTTTCTTCAAGATTTCCTCTTTGATGTGTTATTTAGTAGAAAATGTTTATAAGTACTGTACTTTTTCAGTGGATTAATGAGTGGCTCTTGAAATCTCTAATTGTGGGTTCACCTTTTTCATTTGTTTCTATCAGTTTTTGTCAGATTTTAAAATTTTGTTTTTAGGAACATTTAATATTGTCTTTGAATTTTATTGTAACATTGTGAGGGATTTTTAGTCTCTTTTTTTTTTTTTTTTTTTTGGAGACAGGGTCTCACTCTGTAGCCCAGCTTGGTCCTGAACTCGCTTTGGAGCCTCAGCTAACCTTGGACTCAGTTCAGTCCTCCTGCCTCAGCCTCGCTAGTGCTGAGATTATGGGTGTGCGCCACCACACCCATTTTTTGTGGTGCTGGGGAATCAACTCAGCGCCTTGTGTTTGCTAGGCAAGAGCTTTAACTGCTGCGCTATTCCTCCTGCCCAGCATTTTGTAATTCGGAATTTTATTTTGTCTAGCCAATGCCACTTTGATTTGATTAACATTTGGATATTTTTTCCAAGTTTTTTACTTTAATCTGTGTATATTGACTATATTTTTTAAATGAACTTTTCAACTTCATTTTAAATATTATGTATCACATACATATTAACAAAAATGGTGGGAAAATATAAAATGAAAATAAATACAGAAAATTATGTGGAAAAAAATGAACTGTTATGGACAGGCATGTTTTTTGCCTTAAGGTGTAACTTGTTTTTTAAATAATCTCTTGACTAAGTGCATTTAATGTGATTATGTATTTGTTGGACTTAGGTCTTTATTTTTATTTTGTTGTTCCTTTTTCTGTTATCTTTTGGGTCAATAGAAACTTTATTTATTTTTTTATACAGGGTTTCACCATATAGTCCAGGCTATTCTTGAACTCAGTATGTAGCCCAGTCTGGCCTAGAACACACAGTAATCTTCCTGCCCTCCACCTCCCAAGTGCTGGGACTGTAGGTGGGTGTCACTACACTCTGTTTATGTGGTTCTGGGGAATTGAACTAAGGGCCTTTTGCTTGCTAGGCAGGTGCTTTAACACACTGAGTTATACCTCCAAACCTGGATTATCAGAAATTTAAAAACTATTTCATTTTGTTTTTCTTCTGCTGTTTTATCTAGTTTAGTTTCCAGAAACAATGTGGAGATTATCCGAGTCTCTTTTCCAGTAGACAGTGAACACATAAAGGAAAGACTCTGCATCAAACTATCAGATAATAAAAAGAAGAAAAATATGATGGATGAACCTAGGAATTAACCAAACTTTTTGTTTTAAGTAGTGGGAATGGTGGCTGGAGGAATGGCTCAGCGGTAAGTCAAGCACTAAGTATCTGAGTTCGATTCCTCAGCACCACATAAGCTGGGTGTTGTGGCACACACTTGTAATCCCAGCAGCACTCAGGAGACAGACTGGAGTCCAAGGCCAGCCTGGGCTCCGTAGTGAGTTCAGAACCAGCCTGGGCTACAGAGACCCTTTCTCAAAAAAAAAAAAAAAAAAAAAGGGAATGGAACCAAAGGGCATTCCATCAATGAGCTATATCCCCAACCCTTTAAAACATTTTTTTAGAGGAAGAAAATCAATTCATTCATTGTAATACAATTGTCAAATGTAATAATTGCTCTGATTTTTTCACTTTTTTGTTACACAGATTTTGTCATTTTGACAGATACGTGCATAGATACAGCATACTTGATAATTTTTATTCCCCCTCATTACATTTTCCCATCCTCACCCCAGTTTTACATTTCTTGGGGGAGCTGTGTTAAAATGCATGTATGTTTTTCTCTTTTTGCGAAAAGAATTTTTTCCTTTTTTCACACCATTTTTATTAATATATGTGTGATGTATAATTTTAACAATGAAATTGAGTATTTTTTGCACATATACATCACGTCAACTTTACATTGCCTTTCCATTTTTGGCCCACCCACACCCTCCCCCTCCCCCCTAACTCCTACTATCACACCCATTTGTTTCTATAGAATTCCTGTATTCTGGGTTTCCCAAATCAGAGAAACCATGCACTGTTTAACATATTTAATCTTCCACTTCTGACTCATTCACTCAAATCACCACTCTTGAGCTCAGCTTCTCAGCCCTAGAATGGACTGCAGTGGCCATATCTTTATAGTTCTTCTCTGAGTCCAGCTGAGCCCTTTATTGGGATATTTGCCAAAAGTTCTTTTTTTCTATATCTTACTATATCTTTGTTGAGATTCTTTAACATGGCCTCACCCACCAGTCCACATGAGAAAAGAAAAATAACAATGTAATTCATAAAGCTAGAAAATGTGAGAAAAAGAATTTAAATTTCAAATGCTTTAGCTGAGTACTGAAAGGTAAATTCAAAAGACCTTCAGGTTATCATTACATGAATCAGTTTTCTTAGGATAAACTTACATCAGAAACTAAATAAGGGAATTGCTGCAATTAGTTAACTTAAGTCCATATCAAATTGCCACATTAAATGAATTTAAATCTATATCATATAAGTATGTTATACATAAAGCAATAGATATAATGGGATACTTAGTTATTTCAAAATTTTTTAACTTTCATAAATTACTCAATTTCACTAATTACTAACATTTTGCCAGATTTAGCTTATCATTTTATCTACCTATTCATCCATAAATTCATGCACACATATTTTTAAAAGATTTTATACCAATTCTCCATGTTGAATATAATGTTTTTAAAACTAATATGCTATTACAAATAATAATTTTGTGGGGAAGTTTCACAGATTCTATGAAACGGCTGGTACTGTTTTAAAAGTATACCAATCAAGTGATTCAAATACCAATCTATTTTTTGTTACATTTTCTCTTTAGATGTTTCCTTTCCTCCATGTTTTTGGTGTTGCTTGTCTCTCTGCCTCTCAGAGAGTCCTTCAAGTATTTTCTGCAGTGCTGGGCTAGTGGTCGCAAATTTCTTTAGGGATTCATGGTCATGGAAAAATTTTTACTTCCCCTTCAGTTTTCATAATTTTGCTGGATACAACAACCTGGGTTGATGCTTGCTATCTTTTAAAGCTTGAAATATTTTGCTCCAGGATCTCCTGGCCTTTAAATTTGGCATCAAGAAATCTACAGTAATTCGAATGAGTTTGCCTTGGTAGAATAATGCCTGTTTTTCTCTTGTTGCTTTTAATATTCTCTCTTTATGTTGTATTTCTGAGGTTTTATTTATGGTATGTTGTGGCAAGTCTTGTTGGTGATTGAGATTATTTGATGTTCCATAAGCTTCTTTTACCTGAAAGTTAATTTCTCTTCCTAGATTAGGGAAATTTTCTTGTGTTATTGCAGTGGATAAATTCTTTATACCGTTGGTGCTGTCTTTGCTCTTTCTGCCACACCCATAATTCTGACATTGTCTTTGAATCATCCATCAGCTGTTGTATCCAGCTGCTTTGCTCATTTCTAACTTTGGAATCATGCCTAATTACATCATTTGTTTCCTCAGCCTTGTCTTCAAGGTCTGGAATTCTGTCCTCAGAATATTCTAGTAGTCTTCCCCTGCTATCATATATATTTTTTTATAACCTGAATTTTACCTAGATTTTTTTCCCAAAACTTCCACTTCTCTATCAAAATGTTCCTTCATATCTTGCATTTCCTTGTTTACTTCAGCCAACTTATTTGTGGCTTCTGTATGCTCAGTAAGCTTTGTCTCTATATTAGGACCACTGTTTGAATAGTGAGTTTCTCTTTTAAGCTCACTGATAAATGCCTGCATTTCTTTGAGAATATCTTGTTTGATTTGTTTGTTCAACTCATTTATTTGCTTTTTGACTGCCTTCCCTATGAGTTCCACTATTTCAGAGCTCATGCCATTAGTTTCTGGGGTTTCAGACATCTCTCTGGGTGTCTTGTTGCCTGGTCTTTTCATGTTTCTGTTGTTGAGGGACTTCACTTGAAAGGCTTAGTTGAGAACTTTCTTTGAATGAGTATAAGGGTGGGGCAGGGGAGCCTAAATTCCTCCAAGTGTTACGCTAGGAGTAGGCAGTAAGGGTGGACCTTACATACAGTCTGATGGCCTTTGAGGTGTCCTGATCACCCCCAGCTCCCTCATGAAAGCTTTCCCATCTGTATTGGCTTCCCTCCCTGGAGGGCAGTGCTCTCCACCCTCTGAGGTGCTTCCTAGCTGTTAAAGAAGTCACTGGCCTTTCTCTTCTCTTCACAACTCTCTCTTTTGCCAGTTTTTTCTTAGACACTGTTTAAGAGTGACCCAAAAACCCTGATGCACTCTTTTGAGTTTTCTTTACTTTAATCATATCAGTCTTTGGCTCTTTTTAAAAAATGGCTCCTGCCTATGTCATTACCTGTTAATGACTGCCGGGTGCTGCTGCTATGCTAGACTCTAGGAGGCCTTTTTTAGGGGAACCCCCCAGTGTGTTTATAGTATGCACTACCCATAGGCTTGCCTTTGGAGGCTTGGGCTACCAGCTGCTGTCAATCCCCACTTCCTGGATCCATGCTTAACTCAATCTGAGGTTCTGGTCTCCACACTTCCCTATGTCTGTGGATGCCGGCAGCTTAGGGCCATACTCAGTGAGCTGTTGTTTTCCTCCACTTCCAATATTTTCTCAGGATTTCTGGCCTTCTCATGGCCTTCTTTCAGTTATTGGGGTGCTCCCTCTCCTAGGTTGGTCAGTGGTTCTGGACCACCAGCCAGCTTTTCTGTCTGTGGGTGCTGGCAGCTCCCAGGTGTTCCAAGTTGGCCTGGGACAGCTTCTTGGGCTGCTGTCCGTTCCCCCCGCCCACTACTCGACTGCCAATGTTTTTTCAGGATTTCTAACCCCCTGGCTTCCTTTCAGTTTTTGTGGCACTTCTTCCTGTCCTAGCTACATTGACTAGGCGTTTTTTTGATTATATTCTCAACTTTTTAAGTGGTTCTAGGAAGAAACACTGCATAGCTCTGTTACTTGGAAGAAGAATTTTATTTTTTTGAGGCAGGGTCTTACTCTGTAGCCTAGGCTGGCCTCGAACTCATCTCAGTCCTGCCTTAGCCTCTTGAGTGCTGGAATTACATGGGATTACCAGAGTATGCCACTACACTCAGTTTATGTGGTTCTGAGGAATCAAATTTATGTTGCTCTAACCACTATACTATTCATTTAGCCCTCTTAACAATGTTTTTTGTTTTGGATGGTATTACTTATAGTCCAGGCTGACCTCAATCCTGCCTCAGCCTCCTTCCTGAGTGTTAGGATTTCAGGTGTAAATACCACAGTCAGCTTTCTAACAATCCTTAAAACATTTTTGCCTGTGGAGCAGAATAGAGTACACTGGATGCCACGGAGTTAGTCAAAATAATACTAGTAAATACCAATACACTTAGTTCTTTTTTCTCCCAGTACACTTAATACTCTCACTTGGTTCTATGCAAATAAGTACATTATAATCTAGAGTACATTAGATTTCTGTTTACATCTTGTCTCTTCTGTATTGGTGGAGTTGGACTTTTTTTGAATGCTTTGTTCAAAAAGGACTCTTAGGGTATATTGGTCCAAGAAGTAAGAAGTACTTACAGCAGAAAGTGCTGGCCAAGTGGATGATTGTCTCCATTTTTTTTAATTGTTGTTGTTGTTACTGTTTTTTATTGTTTTGTGGGGGCTGAGTGGAATGGTGGTGGGGGGTGAATGTTAATGTGAATTTTTCTATGAGAAAGGTAATATTGGAAACAGTTGCTGTCTTTTAGGACTTTCCACTACTGGGAATTAAATTGAGGCCCTTCACACCTACCTACCTTCTTGGCTTTTTTCATTATTTTGGGTCAGGATTCACTGTGTTGCCCAGACAAGTGTGCACCACCACTCCCAGCTATGTAAGATTAAATGGTATAGTTAAGGGAGAGAAAAAGAATGAAAAATAACGTTTTTTGTTTGTTTGATTGTTTGTTTTGATGTACTAGGGATTGAGTTTAGAACCTTACATATGCTGGGAAAGCATTCTACTAATGAGGTGTATTTCTAACCTCCCAGGGATCTTTTTTGATATGTTATGTAGTAAGTGCATATGAAATATAAATAAAGCAAACTTAGGCGTGAGTTCACCTGGCATTGCAGTTCACACCACTGTCTTTTAATGAGTCAAGATTTGCTAATCTGTTAGGCTCCACTGCTATTATGTTAAAATTCTGTGCCCAAAATAGTAAGGTAACTGAAACAAAGATAATTTGTGACAGTGTTGAGTGATAGGGTAGTAAACTTCGGATTGTTTAAAATTGGTAACTTTTTCTTTTAGAAAAGAAAGTAACTGAAGAAAATTGTAGCCTAAGAGTATACACTATGTTACTACATGGCACAGATATTTTGCTGTTTTTCTTAAACTTCTCTGAAGTATTCGAAAAATGCTTTTGAGGGCTTGGGTTGTGCTCAGTGGTTATTGCTTGACTAGCATGCACAAGGCCCTGGGTTGGATTCTCCGGCACCACATAGCCAGGTATGGTGGGCACATGTCTGTGATCCCATCATGGTAGGGGATTGGGGAAGCTGAGGCAGGAGGGATGAAGTGAGTTTAAGGCCATCCTCTGTACACAGTGAGCTCAGGGCAAGCCTTAACCATGGAACAAGATCCTGTTCCCCCAAAAAATAAAATTGGAGGTCTGGAAGAATAGTTCAGTGGTAAGTAGTTGCGTAGTATATGCAAGGCCCTGGGTTCGATTCTCCAGCACCACATAAACCTGGAGTGGAGACTCACACTTGCAATCTGAGCCCTTCGGAGGCTGAGGCAGGAGGATTGCTTTGTGTTTGAGACCAGCCTGGGCTACAGA
Source organism: Ctenodactylus gundi (assembly GCA_004027205.1). Taxonomy (NCBI): domain Eukaryota; kingdom Metazoa; phylum Chordata; class Mammalia; order Rodentia; family Ctenodactylidae; genus Ctenodactylus; species Ctenodactylus gundi. The sequence goes on along the minus strand of PVKB01003239.1, from coordinate 79,901 downwards.
GTGAGTTCAGGATGAGCCTGGACTGCAGAGCGAGACCCTGTCTCAGAAAGGGGGGGGGATTTGAACTCATTGGAATTATTCAATATATGAAGTCTTAGAAATTTTATTGATTACATTTAGTAGGCTCTTTAGGCAGTACTAATTGTTTATGGTCTGATTTTGTACAGTACTTTATGCTACTGTTTAATTTTTGGGTTATTTTCAGTCTTATGGAACCCTAAAATTAGTGTGGCAAACAATTTACAAATAGTCTGATTATATTACTTTTAATCTTAATTTCGTGTTTCCTTGGGGAATAAGGAAATAAGAAAGGAAGTTTGGGTGCGATATTATGGAAACTTAAAAATCAGCTTAGACATTCATTAACCTTAAAATAACTTTTTCCCCTCCTTTAGAATCCAGCAACAATCACAAGAATACTTCTTAGCCACTTCAATTGGGATAAGGAGAAGCTAATGGAAAGGTAAGGAACTGTATTTGTGCACTTTGTACTGAGAACAAAGCATGTTAAAGTGAATGTATAAGAAGTAAGGAATATTATTGTTATTGTTATTATTACCATCTTTTTTTTTGAGATAGAGTCTTGCTCTGTAGCCCAGGCTAGTCCTCAACTCATGGCAGTCCTGCTTTAGCCTCCTGAGTTCTGGGATTATAGGTGTGCACCACCACACCAAGATTATGTGACGCTGGAGCATAGAACCTAGGGCCTCAAGCCTCAAGCCCCACTGTGCCGTTCCTTTAGTCCAGGAATATTAATACATAACACATCAGTATGAATAAGCCAATGTGCAGAATAAATAACTGCTTTAATTTCTTGTATTTCTCATCTGTAAATTTTGTGAAAACCTAGTGTTAGGATTCTAAGAGTACTTCTTAATGTTTCAAATTTTGTTATTTTTCTAGATGTGATTTTTGAAGGTGTAATAACTTTGCCTTTTTAAGTTCAAAGGCTTACTTACATCTTGCATTTTAGGAAATTTGCTGTTTCTTCAATGTATCTTTTTCCATTCCTCTTTATTTGTGGAATTTTTGTTCATCATATATTGAAACGTAAAGTAAAACCAGGTGCTGTACTTTGTGTTGGTTCTGTATTCCAGTCTGAAAATTCTTCAGTCTTATCTTTGATTCAGTTATTTTTTTTGCCCATTATACCCTTTGGCCATCGTTACTTACTTCAGTAGTGTTCAAAGCTGGTCCTGAAGTCATGATGGAGTCCAGGCTGGCCTCAAAACAGTCAGTCAGCAGACTTCTTGCCATAAATTCCAGAGGTCGGGGGTTACAGGTATGTGCCACCAAGCCCCGCTTACGTGGTGCTAGGGAATCAAACTGGGGTCTTGTGCATGCTAAGACCTTGTTCTAGCACAGCTTTAATCGTTATGATATTCCTCCAGCCCAAAATTGATTTTAATAAGGGAAGTATCAAGTAAATGAAAAGACTAGAGAGAAATATTTTTAAAAGATATATGTTACAGGACTGCAATCCCAAAATATACAAAGGAATCTTGAAACTCACCATTAACAGAACAACTTGATTTTTAAAAAGGCTAGAGACCTTAATAGACATCAACAGAAATATGCTGACAGCAAATAGGCATATGAAAAGATGATCCACATCCAGTTTTGTTAGAGAAATGCATGCTAAAACAAGGATACCATTATATGTGTGTTAGAAGGGCAAGACTCCAAAATTTTGACTCCCCCATACACAGGTGAGAATGCAGAACAATAGGCTTGTCGGAATGCAGAATTGTACAGCCACTTTGGAAGACTTTGGCAAACGTTCATTATAGAACAAAACAGTTTTGCTGTTAAATCCAACAGCCATGCTCCCTGCAGTTACCCAACTGAGTTGAAAACTAACATCCACACAGTAAAGTGCATGTGGATATTTATAGAAACTCTGTTTATAGTTGCCAAGATTTGGAAGCAAGCAAAGTGTCCTTCAGTAGGGGAATTGATTAATAATGAATAAACATGTTCCAGTGTATAATCAGTAATTTTTACCACTTTTGTGGTATGATGATAGTTGGGAAGATTGTACTTGTGTGTCAGGGAAATAGTTCTTGTATACCTAGCTCTGTACTCTCTGCCTAATTTAGCTGTGACTCTAAAAGTGCTTCGAACTTTTGGTTTTTGAAGGGGGGAAAAATGAAAGATGTGATGGGAAGAGGTAATAATAAAGAATAAGCTGGGTGTGGTGGTGCAAGCCTGTAATCCCAGCACTTGTGAGGCTGAGGCAGGAGGATTGCTGTGAATTCTAGGCCACTCTGGGCTACATAGTGAGTTCAGGACCAACCTGGACTACAGAGTGAAATCCTATCTCAAAAAAAGTAACAATATGAAAAATGTTTCAAAATTATAAATGAATATTGTGTCCCAGTGTTACCAGTAACATTTGAAGGCATTAGAAATGTAAATTTGGTGTGTCCCCAATAAAGTTGAAAAAATGAGTGAATCAGTAAGTACAGAATAATATGATGTCGTAACCAAGAAGCATTAGATGATTTTATGGGCAAGTTAATAAACCTTCAAAGAACTGACAGTTTGGGGCTAGAGGAATGGCACAGCAGTTTAATTGCTTGCCTTGCAAGCCTAAGGCCCTGAGTTCACTTCCCCAGCACCACATAAAGCCAGATATGGGGTGCATGCCTGCAATTACAGCACTTGAGAGCCTGAGGCAGGAGGATTGCCTTTGAGTGCAAGGCTAGTCTGTGCTGCATACTGAGTTCAGGACCAGCCTGGGCTGCAGAGCAAGACCCTGTCTCAAAAAACAAAAACTGACCATTTTTACTATCACCATTTATTTTTATGTTGCCTTGACTTGGAAAATGTGTTTCCTCGACAGGTGTTCTGTGTGTATCAGTGTGAACTGTTAACTGGGCTGCTCTGGGGAGCATCTGTGGAACTATACTGTGCACTGGCCCTGACCTGACTTGCCTGCATTTTCTTTTTCCTAATTGTCCTTCAAAACCCAATCAAAGCATTATTTCTAAGATGTTTCTTCTCAACCGCTTCTTAACCACTGCCTCCGTTCTGTTTGATTTAGTATCAGTTCTCTCAAGGGTTTTTGTGCAAAACTGTTTTGTCTTCCTACACAGAACACAATTCCCAATAGGTACTCAGTGGCTACTAAATACTTAGACTTAATTATTTCTACTTTTTTCTACAATAGAATTCTCTTGAAATTGTGACTAGACTGTAAATCAGATTTTGTCAGGTTTTGAAACCAGACCAAAAATGGAAACCCTTTGGAATTGGTAATGAGTTAAAAATGTTAGTATCTTCTCTTGTATCTCAGATTTCTTATGTTTGCTTTGGTAAATTTTTAAATTTAAGTCATCTTAATTGGTAGTTTATGTGTTAGTGAGTTAACTGGTATGTTTAAACCTACTACTTGTAATTAACATCAAAATTTCAAAGAATGATTTCAGTCTTTGAATATGTTTCAAATGGCTTTGCACTTTTTATTAGGAAATGTTAATGTCCATTCAATGAATAAGTGCTAAAGTTTTGTACTTGTATGTGATGATAACTTGGAACTTTTCTTACCTATATTAGTAATATACATTGTTTCGTAAGTAACTTATGAAACATAAGTTGGGTTTTCCTGAGTCTTGGTTTGGTGGTGTTATTCATCAGTATTCCTTTAGTATAGTGGACTTTCTCCTGTCTAAATATTTAAATATTGTTGAGCAGTAGCATATAGAAAGAGGCAGATAATAATACCATCACATTATAATGTACTGGTTGAAAACATGCACATTTGCTTGTTGTATGGGCTTGAGGTAGTTTATCTCCTAGTTACCTTATCTATAATGATTTTTCTGTTGTATAATTTGTTGTCCCTAGTTTCTTTGTCACTTCATTGTTTTTATTATTATTTTTTCTCTCTTTTGGTAGAGCTGGGGATTGAACCCAGGGTCTTTGCACTGAGCTACATCCTTGTTTCTTTTTTATTTTTTATTTTGAAACAGGTTATCTCTAGATCACTAAATTGTTGATGCAGTGCTCAGATTTTCAGTTCTGCTTCAGTCTCCCAGAGTGCTAGGGTTACAGATGTGCATCATTGTGGCAAGCTATCTCATTACTCTTTTTTTTTTCTTTCTTTTTTTTTTTTTTTGAGACAGGGACTCACTCTGCTATGTTAGCCCAGGCGCTTGTGTGTGATGATAACTTTGCAACTTTCAGGCCGGCCTTGAACTCACAGGACTCCTTATGCCTTAGCCTCCAAATTGCTGGAATTACAGGTGTTTTCTTCCATACATGACTCATGTGGTACTGGGGAATCAAATTTAGGGTCTTGCCCTTGTTAGGCAAGCGCTTTAACCTCTCTGCTATTCCTCCAGTCCTTAGGCCTTATTTATTTTTTGAGACCTGCTCTTGCTGTCTAGTCCAGGCTGGTCTTCCTGCCGAAGTCTCCTGAATGCTGAGATTTCAGGTGTGCATCATTACACCTAGTGCTATGGTTTGGGTCTGGAATGTCTCCCAAAATATATTTGGAATATATATTTGGAAAACTGTGAACTAAATAAAAATTTCCTCTCTTAAGTGTTGGCTATTTTGTTTGTCTCAGCAACAAAAAATTAACTAAGACACTCTGCTAATTTTTGTATAGTGCTGGGGGATTGAACCCAGGGCCTTGTGCGTGCTAGACAAGCTCTCACCATTGAAATATGTCCCCAACCTCCTAGTTTGTGAAATTCAAGAATTTTGAAAATATCAGCTGTGGTTTAGACTTGAATAAAGATTTGGTGGTGATATGCACAATAGTCTGTCATACATTCTTTTTATCCCATTATTACTAAAAGTCTACATTCACATTAAATGTCATTTCTGACTCAGCTGGGAAAGGATTTATTGCTGATGTGGTATTTGGTTAAATGAGGCATGATGAGGATAGAGAATGACAACGTGGGCTCTTAAGGTTCAGCAAACAGAACCATGTAGGGGAGGAAGCTTAAGGAATTATTGGGACGACAGTAATGAGAAGGGTAACGACCAGTACTGAGATATAGCACATGGATATAAGGAGATTAGGAAGGGGAAATGGTTGGAAGGAAGTACTTAGTAATAAATAAGTAGATTGTAGAGGACCTTGGATTCTAAACGTCTTAATTTGAGTGGTTGTATGTGAGTGTGTGCGTTTTTCTTATTTAATGAAAAAGCCTTGAAGGTAGTAGGAAACTAGGTAAATTGAAATTATTCTCCTGGCTTAGGAGTGACACTAAACTGAGAGCACAGTATAGTTAGAACAGATGTAAAAGTTGAATTTTAACTGAAAAAATACAGGAGACCAAGAAACTTTTAGAAGATTGGACCATTCCTTCTACGCAAGAAAGGAAAGGCTAGATAAAATGATCAGACATCTTTTTAAAAATCATGAACATCAAAGCTAGAGTTTAGTGTCCAAGAAGTCAAAAAAATTATGTAGCATTAAGTGTATCTACTAAAAAAAATACAAGCTGAGCCTGGTGGCACAGGCCTGTCTGTAATCTCAGCATTTGGGAGACTCAGGCAGGAAGATTATGAATTTGAGCCCACTTTAGGTAATTTAGCAAAGCCCTGTGTCAAAACTAAAACATAGACTAGTTTCCTAGCTCAGATTAAGGGCCCTGGATTGGATCCCCCATACCACAAAAAAGATTTTAAAAAATACAGAAGAAGTAAAATATGCAGAAGGGCTGAGGGCTGTAGCTCAGCATTTAGAGTTCTTAGAGCACTTGCCTAGCATGCTCAAAGCTCTGGGTTCAATTCTCCATACCACATATACTGGGAATGGTGCACATCTCTAATTCTGGCACTAGGGAAGCTGAGTCAAGAGTATTGCTGTGAGTTGAAAGCCAGCCTGGGCTATCCTGAGTTCCTCAGTTCAGGACCCAGCCTGAACTGCAGAGCAAGAGCCTGTCTCAAAAAAAAAAAAAAAAAAAAAATCTCACATTTTTAGAAAGAGAGAGGAACATGGAGGAGTTGGTAAGATTGGAAGATATGACGGCTGAAAGTTTTCCAGATTAGTAATAGGCAGGTGTCTGATTCAAGAAGCCCAACAGTTCCCAGGTGAAATACTTAGTATTCATTCTAGATGTACAATTTTCACATCTTAATATCCCTGCGATCTGGGTGTTTTTTTTCAATTGATGGCACCTTTCAGCTCAACAAAATTGAAATGTCAATACCAGAGTATTTTAAGTGATTGATGAAATACAGTGAAAAGAAATCTACATTTAAGAACTTCACAATAAAACTGCAAAAACAGCAGCAAAGGTTAAATAAAAACTTAAAAGTTATATTAAAGGGGACGCTCCCAAGAATGAAAGGGTAGAGTATATAGAACAAGGGAAAGAAAGTGATTATAACAATATCTCAGTGGCTTGAAAGAAAATCAGTAACAAAGTAGCATACTGTATTCATGAAAAACATACATAATGCTGTTTCAATAATATTGCCTTTGATTCTCCTGCACCCACTTACCCCCACCAGACAGGGTCTTGCTCTATAGTTCAGGATGGTCCTCAATTCACTGGGTAGTCCAGGCTGGCCTCAAACTCAGGGCAGTTCTCTTGTTTCATCCTCCTGGGTGTTGGGATTACAGGTGTGTACCACTGTGCCAGGTTTATGAAGTTGCAGCTAATTCATAAAGCAAAATGAGAGTGAATGCGTAGGCAGGAGGATTATTACCATGTTGTTTGAGGCCAGCCTGGGCTACATAATGAGTTCAAGACCAGCCTGAACTACAGAGCAAGACCTGTCTCAAACAACAGCAATAAATAGGAGATCTACTTATTTATGTATTTATTTGAGGCAGGGTCTTGCTTTGTACCCCAGGCTGGTCCTGAACTCAGGATGGAGCTTAGGCTGGGACTCAGGGCAATCCTCCCAGCAATCCTCCTGTCTCAGCCTCCTGAGTGTGAGTGCTTCATGTGCCACCACGCCCGGCTTAGGTGGTGCTGGGGAATCAAACCCACGAATACAGGTATTTAGTGCTAGCTTGACTTAGCACTTGTTGGGCAAGCGCTTTAACCGCTGAGCTATTCCTCCCAGCTCTACTTTTTTTTTTTTTTTTTTTTTTTTTTTTTGAGACAAAGTCTCACTGTGTAGTCTGGGCTGGTCCTGAACTCACTGTGTAGCTCAGGCTGGCATCAAACTCAAAAGCAATCCTTCTGTTTCAGACTCCTGAGTGCTGGAATCATAGGCACATGCCACCTTGGCTGGTGTGTGGTGCTAGGGGATCAAACCAAGGGCTTGTGTTTAGGCAGGCATTCTATTCTCTGTACTGTTCCTCCAAACCTTTTTTTTTTTTTTTTCTTTTTGAAACAGGATGTTACTATAATCCAGGCTAGTCCTGAATTTACCTGCCTGGAATTGACAGCAGTTGTCCTGCCTCAGGCTCTTAAGTTCTGGGAGTATAGGTGTGTTTCACTGTTCTACCACACCCAGTTTATGTGGGGCCTGGGAATTGATCCCAGGGCCTTGTACTTGCTAGGCAAGTCCTCTGACCACTGAACTACATCCCAGCCTATGATTCTTTCTAATCTTTCATAAGCAGTTGCTTTCAAAAAATTGCATATGGCAGTAAAAGATGATTTCACAAACATGTATGTTTTTCATGTATAATATACATATAAAATATGTTATACTTGACTATGTTATCATTAAGGCTTCCTATCAGCTACAGGTTGTGAGTACTATAGATTCATGGTAGAGCACTTCCTTGTAGGAATGAAGTTCTGGGTTTAATGTCTAGTAGTGACAGTAAAAGTTGCAGCACCTGCCACTACCAGACAGACAAACCAGATTTTCAACTAGGGTAGGAATTGTAGCTCTTCTAAACCTGGACACCATGTTTAAGGGTCAAATATAAACGTTTTGTGTTACACTTTCCCTCTCTTGTCTTGTGTTTTTTGTTTGTTTGTTTTGAGACAGAGACTTGTTTTATGTAGCCTAGGCTGGCTTCACAGCAATCTCTGCCTCAGTAGTAGGCATGGTTCCCAAATCCTAATCCAGGTGTGGTTCCTGATTGCCATCATGTCTCCAATGGTCACACCATATTTATAGCAGCACAACTTAAGAGCAGTAACTAAATCTTGGAAGCAGCTGATATTTCCATCAACAGATGAATGGATTAAGTGTGGTATATATACGCAGTGGAGTACTAGGCTGCCATGAAGAAAGATAAGTTTGAGTCATTTGTAGGAAAATGGGTCCTCCCTGGGACCGTTATGCTTGGCAAAATGAATTATACACAGAAGGTTAGATATCTCATGGTTTCTCTAATGAGAAAACAAAACCATTTTTTAAAAAGTTAAAAAAAAACAGAAGAAAGAAGATAGACTTGTGTAGTGGGGTAGAGGTATAGAGGGATAAGGAGGTGGGAATGGGAAAGGGAAGCAAAAATGATCAAGATGCAGTTTGTAATACTCTATAATTTCTCAAGGTGATATGTATTGCAAATAAATGCTAATAAAAATTTTTCAATTAGAAAGAATCTTTCGGATGAATATTATGGAAAATTCTAACATTTAATAGGAAGCTTCATATATTCTTCCAGAAAATAGAAAATAATTGTCCATTTTGTCTTAGATCTGTTTTACTTTATAGTGAGTTTCTTTTTATTTTATTATTTGAGACAGGCTCTTGCTCCTTAGTCTTGATTGGTTCTGAGCTCACTGTGTAACTGAGGCAGGCCTCAAACTTTGGACAGTCCTCCTGCCTCCAGCCTCTGAGTGCTCGGATTATAGGGATGTACTACCATGCCCCGCTAATATTCATGAGTGCTAGGGAATTGAACCCAGGGCCTTGCCCATACTAGGCAAGTTCTTTTATCTCCTGAGCTGTGCCTGCAGCGCTTCATTTAGTTTCTTAACTCACCTACCTGTTTCAAACCCAGTAAGAATATAAAATAAGACAGTTTCCCAAAAATTATATAAGAAGATTTGTGTGCTCTTACATTGGAAAGTAGCACAAGTTAGTAACCTGTTTGGTGAAGAATATTTTACTGTCCCTGTTTTGCTTTTTGTGGTACTGCAGTTTGATTGAGTCCAGGGAAATTCCCCAGCAGCCCATTTTTATTTTTCATTTATGGGACACAGTCTCACAGAGTTGCTAAGGTTGCATGTTCTGGGCTTGAATTTGTGATTGTTTTGCTGCAGCCTCTCAGAGTGCTAGGATTACAGGGCTGCAACAAGGGCCCAGCTAATCTTTTGATTTTATTACATTGTGGTTTTATTAGTTTTTTTTCAAGAGGGGAAAAACTTTGTAACCTTAAAACATACTGTGCTTTTTATTAAAACTTTATAAGCAGTGTGTTTATTTAGCTACAAAAACTACATGGAATACACTTATATTGAAATGTGAATTAGATTTTTTTGAGAGATTGGTATAAGAAATGCAACAACTTTTTGACCCCTTCAGTACTGTATGTCGAATACAACACATGGGGTGCTTTACCAATAGGCAACAACCCCAGACCCTTTTAATTTGAATTTCCCAGTGGAACTGAAACCTTGCTGTCTTTTTGCGTCAGCCTCATTCAGTGTGGGAATACAGATGTGCACCACCATACCTGGCCAAGAAACTCAACGCTTTTGTTGTTCTTTTTCTTTCTTTCTTTTCCTTTTTTTTTTTTTTTTTTTTTTTGAGACAGGGTCTCTCTCTGCAGCCCAGGCTAGCCTTGGACTCACATTAGTCCTCCTGTCTCAGCCTCCCGAGTGCTGGGATTACAGGACAGGTGTGCATCACCATGCCTGGATTATGTGGTGCTGGGGAATTGAACTCAGGCGGCAAGCACTGTAACTGCTGAGCCACTCCTCCAGCCCCTGTTCTTTATCTTTTTTCTTTTTGTTTTTGTTTGAGACAGTTTCTTGCTGTATAGTCCAGACTGGTCCTGAAATCACTGTGTAGCCCAGGTTGGGCTTGAGCTCCTGGCAGTCCTCCTTCCTGACCTCCCTGAGTGCTGGGATTATAGGCATGTGCCACTACTCCTGGTTTATGTGGTCTGAGAAATCAAACTCAGGGCCTTGAGCTTGAGAGACAAGCATTTTCATTGATGAGCTATACCCTCAACCCTTCTAAGACTTTTTAAAGCAAATTTCTACAGACTTTTATAATTTACTACTTTTTTTTTTTAATGTGAGCCAGAATTTTTTTTTTTTTTGAACAAAATAGTTCTCTATTCCTAACTCTTCAGATAGTTCAGTTTTTTGGAATTTTTAACTTTACCTAGACGTGGTACATATGAATGCCAAACATGAATATTTTTAGTTCATACAAATTTTTATATTCGATTTCAAGAGCGCATTATGAATTGAATTTTTTGTCAAAGTGACTTTTTTTGAGACAGGATCTCACTGTGTAGTCTAGGCTGATTGTGAACTCACTATGGAGCCCAGTCTGGGTTCGAACTCATGGTGGCCCTCTCATCTCAGTCTCCTCAGGGCTGGGATTACAGGTGTGCACCACCACGACCAATTTATGGTGTTGGGGAATCAAACTCAGTCACTGATGCTGCTAGACAAGCACTCTAATAGCTATGCTCTTCTACCAGCCTACGATTCTTTTCTTTTGTTGTCGTTTTTGTGTTTTAAATTAGTGTAATACTTTTACTAATTTATAAACAAAATATTCTAAACCTGCACTCAGTTTAAGTCCATTTTGGCAGTGGAGATAACTGTGTCAATATTTCATAATAATTTGACTGTTACCTTGTTTTAGTGGTAGATTAAGGTTAAAGTCTGAATCCCATGTCTTCTTGGAAAGACTGGGGAAAGTATCCTTTTGTGTTTACTTTCCGGTATTGCCACTTTAGACTTGTAATGCTTGTGCCTTTTATTTGATGTCAGTTCTCATTTCTCCATGTGATTTAAGTCCACTAAGCCATTCCTTTGCTCCTTTGCTATTTTTGCTCATATATATGTTTTCTGAAAGTGGAAAAATGCAGGTTAATACAGCCAAGTGGAGTTGAAATGGCAATTCTTGTGATGTTAGTGTTGTCCATCTTTTTTTAATGCTTTGCCCAAATAGTTAAAATGTGGAATAGTTATGTTTTTGTAGCCTGTTCATATTTGGTACTTACAGATTTCTGCATGAGAATATTAATGAACTAAAATTATTTTCTTTAGAAGTAAATAAAAGTTTGAAGAAGCTTTGCTTAGCAATTAAGAGCTGTTGCCTAACATGTATGCACAAGGCACCGCTGCCACATAAAAATTAATTGGGTGTGGTGGTGCGTGTTTGTAATTGGGACACTGAGGGTGAGACAGGTGGATTGCATGTGTTCCAGGTCAGCCTCAGCTACATTATAAGTTCAAGATTAACCTGGATTATAGAGCAAGACCTTTCCTTAAACAAAAAGAAGTAAAGCCTATATTTGTATGTTTGTATATGAGTACATTTGATGTATAATGTGTTTTTCTAAGTTTTCATATATGTGTGTTTTGATTCTCAAGTTTTTATTACAATAGATAATAGTAAACCCTACTTTATTTTTAGACATTTAAGTGATTTTGAGACATTTAAAGTGATTTATGGGGTAATTTGTGCTTTGCAAGTGGTTCACTAAACCTAATCTATTTTAACTGGTTTAGCTGTAATTACTGATTAAATGAATTAATTTTATATATCACAGGCTGGTCTCTTAAATGCCTGTATTCTTTGTAGATAACTTTAGCAATAATACAACTAACACAACTTCTTTTAAGTTTCAGTTGTAATATTCCGAACTTCCAGGACTCTTACTTGAAGGCAAACTTAAAAAAAAAGAAAATTAGTACCTCAGTCTACTTTCATATATACTGTCTTATTTACTTTTTCCTTGCTGTGACACAGTACCTAACAACTACAACTTAGGAAGGGAAGGGTTTATTTTATGTAACAGTTTCAGAAGGTCTCAGCCCATTCATGGGATGCTGGCAGTGGTGGAAGAGCTTTGTGGAGGCCTAGCCAAGTCACTGCATGGAAGACAGGAGGCAGAGTGAGTAAGAAGGATGGAGCTAGCATTTATCCTTCTAGATCACTCATGTCCAGTGATCCACCTCTTCTGACCAGGCCCATGAAATACATAGGTTATCTACAATATCCAGGTGCCTGAGGGTTTTGTGGAATGTTGCAGATCCAAACACATATGTACATACATCCACATGCCATCTTTTTGCTGTAATTGGTAACCACACTCTCATACCCTCTGAACAGAAAGTTTATAATCCTGGTTTATTTTATTTCAGTTAACTGCTTTTTCCTGTAGAAAATCAGGGTTTTGGAGAGCTCCAACAGTACTGTGGCTAGGCACTCACCACCCATTCTATTTAAATAATGCAGGTACTTTGATGGAAACCTGGAGAAGCTCTTTGCTGAGTGTCATGTAATTAATCCAAGTAAAAAGTCTCGAACACGCCAGATGAATACAAGGTCATCAGCCCAGGATATGCCTTGTCAGATCTGCTACTTGAACTACCCTAACTCGGTGAGTATCTGGTAGTTTAAGCTAGCACTGACTGTATTTTTGAGGGTAAATCAACTTTCATTATTTACCCAAAGGAAATGTGGGGATTTAGAAACAGTAATCTGTAACCATAACCTATCCATGTATTAAGGATGAGGAAAGAAAGAGAAATAACAATTTGAGCCCCTATGCCTAATCCCTTCTGTTTGTTTTTATAAGCAACAACTTGTCCAAGTTCTCCTGTGTACTTAAATCTTCCTGGAGTTTATTTTTACTATTCAGGAGAATTGTATGGTAGGTAGCCAGTAAACTGCAATTACTCATCCAAATTAAAATAGATTTAAAACCTTATATAGTTAGTTGTTTGTTAAATATCCAGAACCCCAAGTGAACTTTTAGAATTCATCACAAGAAAAAATTTTCACATACACAAATCCATTCTAATAGGGATTTTAAAATATGGAAATGGAAAATGACTAGACAGAGATTAAGTCAAATAATAGATTTTTTCCTTAAATATACACCTTAAAACTTGGCTTTGGCTGTCTTAATAAGAAATTTTGGATTTAAATATACATCATTTTCCTATAGAAGCATGACTTTGTTATTTGAGCCAGGCTTCCTGGGCTTGTTCTGTAGCCCAGTCTGGTCCTGAACTCACTATGGAGCCCAGGCTGGCCTTGGACTCACAGCAATCCTCCTGCTTCAGCCTCCCGAGTGGTGGGATTACAGGTGTGCGCCATCATGCCTGGCTTATGTGGTGCTGGGGAGTCGAACTCGGGTACTTAGTGCCTAACTTGGTGCTTGCTAGGCAAGCACTTTAACCACTAAGCCATTCCTCCAGTACCTGGAAGCATGACTTTATTAGTAATTGCAGGAAATTTAACTTTAAAAGTGTTTTAACATACTTAGAAATTACTTAATTATTACTTCTACAATAATTTTAACTGTTTTAATGGTTAATAGCTCTTTATAATAGTTATTATAGATCATATCTTTGGCACCAGTATTATTTTCATGTATTTTAACGTCCTGGAGTACTAATATGCTGTTTTCTTAATTGACTTTATTATGTAAAAATAGATAAGTTAATAAATGGATAATACATTCTCTGAAGTGGCGAGAAAGAAACACAAGGAGGTGTAAGGTGAGCTCAAGGTAGTAAGGGAACAAACATGGAAGATGGAGGAGGGCAGGGAAGCCACTGCTAATGGAAGATCCTAGACATATTCATAGTGATGACACAACTTCCTCTGATGCTGTAAAAATGTATTTAGACTGCTCATGAGGTTTTGCTTTATCTTTAGACAAGCACGTGATTTTTTTTCTGATTTATTTTCTTCTCTTTCTGATTAGAAAAGTTTATCTTTTTAATCTTCTCTTATAATAGGCCCTAACTTGAAGTCACAAAGGCTTTTGCTGGTCACTTAGTAACCATTGTGACTATTAATCTCTCATCCTTATGAACTTTTTTTTTTTTTTTGAGACAGGGCCTTATTCTGTAGCCCAGGCTGCCCTTGGACTCAAGGTAGTCTCCCTGCCTCAGCCTCCTGAGTGCTGGGATTGTAGGCGTGCGCCATCATATCCGGCCTATGCTATGCTGGGGAATTGAACTTGGATACTTAGTGCTTGACTTAGCACTTCCTAGCATTTTAACCATGAAGTCATTCCTTCAGCCCCAAGAGTCGAACAAAGCATTTTGGAGTTGTTGATAGATTTACCATATTTGACCCTTACAAAATGCTCCCTTTTAGCATACCCTTGAAAAAATCAAAGAATCTGCCTTATGATCTAGTAACAAGTTAATGTAAGGTCTCCTTCTGAGAAATAATGAGGTTATACTTGTAAAGTTGATATGCATTTTAAATGCAGTCTCAGAATTCTAGTTTTTGCTTCTTTACATGGCTACTTTTGTGCATTTAAAAAATAGTTAATAAGCTATATATAATGAATTTTCTGCTCTAACTTGGTATGTAATATAAGAAGCACCAGAAATTTTATAAACATGTTTCCAATAGTAGCCAATTAGAAAATGTGGCAGAATAAAAAAGAAACCATAAATGCCACTGAGAGCCTAAAAGAGATTGGAATAAACTTGGCAGAAAATGTGAAAAATCTGTATGAAGAAGAAAATGTTAAGTACTAAGATAAAAGGATGATCTGAGTATTTTTAAGATACAGAGTAGACAGAGCAGGGTGTGGTAGCGTGTGTCTGCAGTGGTGGTGCTCTGTGAGCGTGCTCAGCCTGATCATCTTAGGAATGTAGTACGACCCTGACTCCTAAAAGGGCCAAGGGTATAGCTCAGTGTGAAGGCACTGGGTTCAGTCCCTAGCACTGTTCTTCCTACACCCCTTATACCCCAAAAAGAGAGAAATGTAAAAGAATAGATTGGTGGGGGGAAGCCCAGTAGAAGATAGTGGCATATGTGCATGAGCAGATTTAATGCGTTATAGGGGAGACATTTCAAAAGATGATATTGGAACAACTTGTAGTCATATGGGTTGTATATTTAGATTCCTACATAGCTCTTTACACAGAAGTTATTTAATTATATACACATAAGATACTTATGTGCAGCAGCAGTATATAATGTATAGAATTGAAATTGAGGGAATATTTCCCTTACAAATGGCCAATTTCCCAAACAAAAGCAGCGTGAAATTTTGGGAAAAACATCTGATGGAAAATGAGCGAAATACACACCTTAAAGTTTTTTTCAAGTGTTGAAACTTCTCCTGATATAATAGGAATTCAAATCAAAACTAATGGTGTTATTTCATTTTTTTGGTCTGATTGGTAAAGATCAAGGAGTTAGATAATGTATTGAATTGACATGGGTGTGAGAAACCATGTACTTTTGTGTAGTGTAAATTGCCAACATTTTGAGGGAAATAAGTTTGGAAATATCTTTCAGATTTTTTTTTAAGACAGGGTCTTACTTTGCAGTCCAGCCTGGTCCTGAACTCACTTTGTATCCTAGGCTGATCTTGGACTCAGAGTAGTCCTCCTGTCTCAGCCCCAGAGTGCTAGGATTACAGGCATACACCATCACATCTAGCTTATTGTGATGCTGAGGAATTGATCTCAACCTACTTCTTTTTCTGTTTTCTTGTATTTATTTATTTTTTAAATTCTGTGTGTTTGTGTTTGTTTTTTTCCTTTGAGACAGGGTCTTGCTCTGTAGCCCAGGCTGGTCCTGAACTCACTATGGAGCCGAGGCTGGCCTCAAACTTGGGGGAATCCTCTTGCCTCAGCCTCCTGGGTATTGAGATCACAGGTATGCGCTGCCACGCCTAGTTTATGTGGTGCTGGGAAGTTGAACTCAGGGCCATGTGCTTGCTAGGCAAGCGCTTTAACTGCTGAGCTATTCCTCTATCCCACTGTCTTTCATATTGTAAATATACACTTGTAGTATTATGTTTACAGTTATATTTACATAATCATAAAGATGTGTGTATAGTCAATGTAGTAGAGTAGTAGTAAAATAAACTATATGTTCATTAGTAGTATACTGTTGTAAGTGAATTGTGGTACCTTCCTACCAATGTGGAACTACCATCAGAAAATTTTAAAAATTAAAAGCATAAGGTCAGAGAGAGCATGAGACTTTCCTGCTCTATGGCTACATTAAAACATCCTTATAAAAATATGTAAAAAAATGGGAATAGTAGTTATTTCTAGATAAATGAAGCAGGACATAGATGGAGATAGAAGGACTCAACATAAACTGGTACTGTAAAAAGGGGTGGGGCTGGGAGTGTAAGGCTGGAGGACTAGCATAATTGTTAGATTGCTTGCCTAGGAAACTCTAGGCCCTGGGTTTGGTTTCCCATCACCACATAAGGTGGGTCTGGTGGCGTATGCCTGTAATCCTAGCACTTGGGAGGCTGAGACAGAAGGATTACTGTGAGTTCAAGACCAGCCTAGGCTACATGAGTTCAGGACCAGCCTGAACTATATAGAGCAAGACCTTACTTCAAAAATGTAAAAAAATAAAAAGAGAAATATAGCTTGTGGTGGCCAGGATTGGTCCATTCATATGTATCATCCTACTGTTGGTATTTAGTGCAGTCATCCTTAGGATGTGTGACTATAGCACCAAATTCTAAGCTCAAAAGGTTTTCAGCCTCTGTCTCCCAAGTAATTTGGACAGTAGGCATATGTGTCATTGTGCAAGGATTTGTTAAAATTTCTTAGCCTTAAGGCTGGAGGGAAATAGCACAGAGGTTAGAGCACAGTTCTATTCTCCAGCACCACGTAAGCCAGGCCATCAGCACTTGGGATGCTGAAGCAGGAGGATTGTTGTGAGTTCAATGCCAGCCCATACTACTTAGTGAGTTCAAGACCAGCTTGGACTACAGAGCAGCAGGACATTGTCTCAAAACAAACAAAAAGAATTCAGCCAAAAACCAGTGTTACTTACTAAAACTAATTCAGCAGTAAATATAACAGAATGTTCTTAGACCGGAACAAGGTACTCATGAGTCTTTTTTTTTAAAAGATATAGTTCTGGGGCTGGAGGAGTAGCTCAGCGGTTAAAGCTCAAATACTTGAGTTTGATTCCCCAACACCACATAAACTGGGTGTGGTGGCGATGCCTATAATCCCAGCACTTGGGAGACTAAGGCAGGAGGATTACTGTGAGTTCAAGGCCAGCCTGGACTACAGAGTGAGACATGTCTCAAGAAAAAAAAAAAATACAATTCTGAAGATAACTTGAATACTGTTAAAATATTTAATATCCTGTTACAGAATATAGTGTTTTTCATTTAACCATCTCTCGAGTTACTAGCAATTCAAATATGTGAGTAATCTAGAATTAAAACAGGATATTACTATTATTCTTAGCTATTTGGAATAGATATTTGATTTACCATGGATTGTAATTATTTTCTGTTATTATCACATTCTCTGCAGTGTTTTACTTGTATGAAATTTTAAAATGACATTTGTTGAAATGCAGTTAACATACTATAAAAGTCACCAACTTAAAGTGGCTTTTAATAATTCACTTAGGTTGCCCAACTATTACAGTCAATTTTATAACGTTTTCCCAGCCCCTAAACAAGTTGTCCATTTTTGTATACATTTCTCTTTTCCTTTCAACTCCCTCTACACGGCCCTGAATAGCCATTTTATCTGTTTTACTTCTCTCATGATTTATCTGTCTACATTCTTCATTTAAGTATGTGGGGTTCTTCTTAACTGGTTTCTTTCACTCTCTAGCCCCATGTTTTTACATTCAGCTATCTTGTAGCATGGGTCAGCACTTTATTCTTTCCTGTGACTAAGTGCCATTCTGTTGTATAGATGTATTCTGCATTTTGTGATCTGTCTCTCTGTTCATTGAAATGTGTATTGTTTCTCTGTTTTAACTATTAGGAATGATGAAATTATGAACATTTGCAAGGTTTTGTGAGACTGTTTTTACTGATTTTGAGTATTTTTACCTAAGAGTAGAATATCTGAGTTCTGTTGTTAACTCTCTGTTTCATATTTAGAGATGTTGCTTGTTGCCTGAATTTGCTACACCATTTTATATTACTATGAACAATGTATGAGTTTTCAAGTTTTTCCAATTCTTGTTTTCATTTTTTCATGGCTATCTTGAGTATGAAGTGATACCTCATTGTGCTTTTAATTTGCGTTCCCGTGGTGACTAATGATGTTGAGCATTTTCTGTACTTATTCTGGTACATGATACAGCTTTTTACGTAGTACATCTTATTATTGTCTGCTGCCTTTCCTAAAATTTGTAAATATCTCCCACAGATGGATTTCTCATTACTTAAGTATTTTGTGTTTAATGTGTTTGCGTGTCTACAATTTTGTGTGTCTACAGTGACCTAAAAGTTCATTTTAGGAGTCCATCTATTTTTGTCAAAATTGTAATTTAGCCACTATGAAAAACACAATCCAGTAGAGCCTTGAGTCACTGCACATAGTGATTTTTTTTTTTCTGATAATGTCTTTGTTAATGTTCATGTCTTATTTTTGTTGCAGTATTTCACTGGCCTTGAGTGTGGACATAAGTTTTGTATGCAGTGCTGGAGTGAATATTTGACTACCAAAATAATGGAGGAAGGCATGGGACAGGTAAACATGTCAATATAATTTTCTGTTTTTGTTAAATTTCCTAGCATTTAGATCCTAAACAGGTGAAACTTGCTGAATGGTGAATTGCACAGGCAACATTTTCTAGATGAAAACAACTAAAATAAAACCAAGTTTCCTTTGTTTCCATCTGACATCCAGTCTAGGTAATCAGTTTTCTCAGCATCCACCAGGGTTGGCATGTCAGACTAAACTTCCCAAACAATTTTGTCAGATGCCTAGATTTTTCACTTTTCATTTTTTTTTTGTTTTGAAAATCAAGTTACTTGGGCCACCATTCTAGTTACTTCATGAATGGAGACACACACACATCATTTGTTCTCTCTCTTTTCTTCTTGCCTTACTCTCTCTCCTCCTCTCTCTGTCTTTGTCTCTGTGTGTGTCTCTCTCTCTGTCTCTCTCTCTTTCTTTCTCTGTAGAGGATTGAGATCCTATAAACATTAAAAGAGCCCCAGAACTTAGCAAAGTGCCTGGTGATGGTAAGCATTCAATAAATATTTGTTGAATGAAGACATAGTTTAAATTTCAATCTTTTTCAGACTATTTCGTGTCCTGCTCATGGTTGTGATATCTTAGTGGATGACAACACAGTTATGTAAGTATTTTTGATAGCTTCTGCATGTTGAATATTGGTTAGTGTATTACAGCAAATTAACTTTTTTACTCAGCACCTCAAAGAAAATGAACTTTTAAAGTCTGGAGGGACTTTCTAATTTACATTCCTTTGTAGCACAAAAACATGTTTGGAACTTAGTTAAAAGCCCAGTCATTATTCTGGTAGCTTTGGCAACATAGGATACCTAGGTTTTAGTGAACCTTGGATTTTAAGAGCAGAAGATGTCAGTGTGACAGATGAGGTCATTTGGGAAGTAGATGCTAAGATAGATTAAGAAGGAAAGAGACATAGGGGCTGGCGATGCAACTCAGTTGTAGAGTACTTACATGCCTGCATGTGTGAGGGCCTGGGTTCTGTCCCTGACATCACACAAAAAATAACAAAGATAAAATGGAAAGAGAAAGAATGAAAGAAAGGGGTTTTGTTGTTGTTTAAAGTGCATTATTAAAGGGGAAGAGGAGCAGACAGGTGGCCTCAGCACAGGTCTTGATCCCTGTTAGAGGGAAAAAAGAAGGAAGTTTTCCATAGGAAAGAGAGTCAGGCTGTTAGGCAGCTATGAAATCTCTGGCATCCTCAGGGGAACCTTCAGACATAGATTTCCTGTAGAGCAGTGCCTTCATAGGTAGAAAAGACTGGACTCAGGCAACCCGGCTGTGTTCAGTCTGTGGCTGCAACTGTCCAGACCGAGTATCATCTCTGTTTGGAGCACTGGCACTGATCCCAAAAGGCACTGCTGCCAGGAGCCATCATTTAACTACTTTTCCTTGTGAAAAGGTCCTGTTTTGAAAGGAAAAACAAACTTGGAAAAAGAAGCATAGGGAGTTCCTGAGCCTGGAGTACAATCCGTTTACTTAATCCCCCGTCACTTCTGTTTTCATAACCTTAGGCTACTTAATTGACTTCATTCCAGTATTACAAACTGAGGTTTTAAACCACAAACTGTATGTTAGTCCTGGATAATTGCCTATACAGAAAATCTATGTGTAATAGTAATAAAAGTAGTCATGTATATTAATAAGTTTCTTAATCTAACAAAGCCATAAATTGACTCGGACAGCAGTTTTTTTTAATTGAAAATCACTAGTTCCACTCTTCTCCTCCTCCTCCTCCTCCTCTTTCTTCTTCTTTTCTTTCTTCTTTTTTAAGATAGAGTAGGTAGGTTTTCTTAGAAACAAAAGACATTGGGGATTAAAAGCTCTGGCTTGGCTAGAGGTGGTCTTGCATTGGGTTGCCTCTAGTTCCACATTTTTAATCTTAGTCAGCTTTGGCTTATTTGGAATATATTTATTGTTGTTACCAGCTCTGTGTTAATCTTGGTTCTGTCTTTAAGTAATCCTATTTCCATTACTATTTTAGGCTAGCAATAATACGTTTCGTATCATCTTGAAGTATCTCTAGGCTTCCAATCGTCTTTATCCTGTTTCCTGATGCTTTCTGGTGTGTTGTGTTCTTTTATTATTGCATCACTTTCCTTTTTTCCTCACCATTTTTATTAACATACATATGTAATACATAATATTTACAATGAACTTGAGTATCTTGTGCACATATATATCACATCAACTTTACAATCCCTTCCCATTTTTGGCCCTCCCACACCTTCCCTGTCCCTACCCCCCAACTCCTATTATCACACCATGTGGTTCTATAGAATGCCTATATTCCGGGTTTCTCAAATCACAGAGACCATACGATATTTAGCATATTTAACTTCCTGTATCTGACTCATTTCACTCAAATCACCACTCTTTAACTCAGCTTCCTACCCCCAGACTGGGCTACAGTGGTCAAACCTTGATGCCTCTTCTCTGAGTCCAGCAGATCCCTTTATTAGGATATTATCATTGTATCACTTTCATCATACATTTTAGCAATACAGGTTACTCTGTGTCTTCGTTTGTTTCACATTTACTACAAGCATACCTTCCAGCATGTACTCACAAGGGAACAAAAAATTTAGATATAGTGCCTTCCCTCAAAAGATTCACAGTAATATGTAACTAAAATGCAAGAGTTTAAGTAAAAGGCTAATAGAATACTAATAGAATACTATTATAAGCAAATTATTCTATGAAGAGTTTAAGGAGGTCACATATGAAGTAACAAATCAAGCAAAAATTAGGGTTGAAAGAGTGGTGGATAATAGTAATTAAAGAAGATGTTTTTAAATAATAGATAATAAGCTTGTCTGTTAAGTATTCTGAGGTGACCAGAGCACACAGTAGATAAGAGATAAGGTTGACTGTCATAGATAGATGAGACTGACAAGTTTTGCATCTTATTTATTTATTTTTATTGTGACAGGACCTTGCAGTGTACTCCAGGCTGGTCCTGAACTTGCTGTTTAGCCTAGGTTGATCCTGAGCTCATTTTGTAGCCTAGGCTGGCCTCAGACTCACAGTAGTCCTCCTGCCTCAGCCTCCTGGGTGCTGGGGTTACAAGCATGTGCTATCATGCCAATTTATGTGCCAGACAATGGAATTTAAGCCCTTGATGGAATATAAGGCCTTGGACTCACTGGCTCTTAACTACTGTTCCTCCCTAAGCTGTGTGTTTTAGAAATACAGTTTTGGCATAGTGGAAGATGCTTTATTTATTTATTTATTTATTTATTTATTAAATTTTTTTGGTGACATGGTCTTTCTTTGTAGCCTGAGTTAGCCTTGGACTTACAGCAATCCTCCTGATCTCATTTTGTGGCCCAGATTGGCCTTGGACTCACAGCAATCTTCCTGCTTCCACCTCCCAAGTGTTGGGATTACAGGTGTGTGCCACCATGCCCAGTATATATGTCACTGGGGAATTGAACCTGGGGCCTTGTGCTTACAGGCAAGCTCTTTAACCATTGTGCCATTCTTCCAGCCCCAGAAGATGCTTTAGAGTGAGGATACATTTCGGCAATGATACTTGTTTAAAATGCCATTTTGTATACATTAAAGATGATATAGGAGTTGGAATTTCAGTGAGGAGCCAGTAGTAATGACAAAATACAGTTACTGTGGTTATGGCATATAAAAAACTCTAGTTTGAACTTACAGTTTATAAATTTACAGTTCATTAAATAGAAACCAGTATCTTTTAGGCTTGAAATTCACTAATTAGATAAGAATTGAAATAATGGGAGAGGAAGCTGTCACTCTCAGGAAAAATGGAGAATAGGGGCTGAAAGAATGGCATAGCAGTTAAAGCATTTGCCTTGCAAGTGCAAGGTTCTGAGTTTGATTCTCCAGCATCATATAAAGTTGGGCATGATGGTATATGCCTATAATTCCAGCACTCGGGAGGCTGAGGTAGGGGGATTGCCATGGGTCTGCAGCCATATTGGGCTACAGAGAGAGTTCAGGATGAGCTTGGACTGCAGAGTGAGACTGTGTCAAGAGAAACAGAGAAACGGGGTGGGGGGGGGGAGGGAGATGAAAATGGAGAATAAAAAAAGAAAAAACTGATGTCTAAAATTAAAGCTAGAAGAGTGGGAGGAACTAAATAATGTTTTGATTGAAATACAGTAATCAAGAGAGTAGAGAATGCCAGAAAGAGGTTACTCCTTAAGTCACATCTTTTGCAAAGATGTGAATAAGAACAGCACTGAACAGAATCCATTAGATTTTCTCATTGTAAGAGAATTATAACTTCATTGGAAGGTTAGTAGTGGAGAAGGCAAATTCCATAATGTTTTGGCATGAATGGAAAATGGAGAAAATTAGAATAGTTTAGGAGAGTCTTGATTACATTCCTAGTGGATTGCATAGTGATTTAAGAACTTGTAAAGTTTACTCAGGTATTCTTAGGATATTTTCCTTTAAGTGTTATAAGATTATTTTTCAAACTACCCAGCAAAGCCTTAAGTTTTCTGGAGATACTTGAGCTCTGTTTGACAGGGCTGTTTGCTGTAGGATTAAATGAAAGGACTTGTTTTCATATATATTAATTTTTATTTATTTTTCTGATATTGGGGAATGGATACAAGGCCTTTGCTTTGAGCTATCTCCCCTTTTTCTTATCTAAGAGAGGGTCTCACTATGTTGCTGAATTGCCCAGGCTGTGCTTGAACTTGAGGCATCTCCTTAACTTCCCAAAGTGCTAGACTTACAAGACTATGCACTAGCCCTCATATGCGTTTTATATAAGTTTTTGAGTAGGATCCTCTTTGAGAGATAATTAGATGGGAAGTTGACAAGATATATTCAACACCAGACAAATTTAGCTAATTTCCTGGTTATCATAGGCTCATCAGTAGAAGAAAACATTCCTATGAAATGGACATGAATGATCAGTGACCAGTAAAATTAAATACATGCTCTTATGCTTAAATAAAGGTAAATCAGTGCTGGTTGCAGTGGCACATACCTGTAATCTCATATCAGGAGGCTTAGACTGTAGAGTCTTGAATTAAAGGCATTCCTGGACTACATGGTGTAGCCCCAACTTAAGAAAAAGTCTGGGCTGAGGGTGTAGCTCAGTGGTGTAATGCTTGTCTGGCATGGCTAGTTCCTGGGTTTGACCTTAGCACTGCCACTGAAAAGAAGAAGGAAAAGAGAAGAAGAGCAAGTCAGACACTCTAATAAAAGTTAAGGATTAATGAGTTAAATAATGTCTAATGTGAACAAGAATGCAGTATACTAGGAGTATAAGCTACTAAAGCCTTTTTCAAATGTTCTTTTGGCAGTTTCTAAAACTTAACTTTGTATGTACAAGTTAGTGGTTTTCACAAATTTGGAAAAAATTTGCCCATTCTTTTTTTTTTTTTTTTTTTTGGAGACAAGGTCTCACTCTATAGCTCATGCTGGTCCTAAACTCAGTATGGAGCTCAGGCTGGCCTTGGACTCGCAACAGTCCTCATGCCTCAGCCTCCCGAGTACTAGGATTACAGGCATGTGCCACTACACCTGGCTTATGTGGTGCTGGGGAATCAAACTCAGGTACTTAGCACTTGACAAGCGCTTTAACCACTGAGCCATTCCTCCAGCCCTGAAATTTTCTTGTTTTTAAAAAATCCAAATGCTGGCATTATCTAGAACATTTAGCAGGTTATTTATAATTGTTTTAAGGTTGAACTGCTGAAACTTGTGCACAGAAACATACTGACTTTGATTAATGCTGTACATGCCTGCATTTATATTAAAAAGCCACACAAATGGAAATGGAAAAACTGCCAGTGCCTGATTTCTGTCCCTTGTTTTTCCACTCACAGTCATATACTTAAGTACCTTCTGACCCCCCTGGAGAAAATACATCTAGTGTTCAGAACTATCAATAACAACAAGAGGAAAAAAATTTTTTAGAATGAAATGTTTCCCATCATAGTAGATCCTTAAGCATGTTTTCCACGTATGTGGCATGCTAGCTGACTATCTTCTGGTTTAATTTCTACACATTTGGCATGGATAACACATAGGTTGGTGTCTTCAAACAGGCCAACCAGTTAGGCCTTACTTGCCTCCTGCAAAAAGCATCAATAGCTGTGCTCTGGAAGCCCAGATCTGTTTTGAATTGCTCATCAACTTCTCGTACTACACACTTGGAAGGGAGTTTGGGAATCAAAAGCTCAGTGAACTTCTGATAGCGTCCAGTTTCATGAAGTGTCACAGTACCAGGCCTATAAATGATGAGCTTTCTTCACCCCTTTGATACAAAGTGCATTCTTACAAGCGGCCTTTGTAGCCAGTTTTTTCCTGGGTGTTTACTACCGGTGGATTTGAGGGCAGTCTGCTTAGTAGGAGCCATGAAATAAGGACCTGTGTACTTAACCCCCCTTCTCCTTCAGTTGGACCTTGGCGGAGGAGAGTCAGCCCTCGCGTTTGGAGAGCAAGGATGACACGTTGCAGTGGACCCAAACACGATTTGCCCATTATTTCATAAAATATTGTTTTATTCTTTTCCTGTGTTCTCTTTTCACACAGTCCCAAATACATATGTTGACATTACTATTGCCTGTTTTGTCACATCCTCTAGATTAGTGTTTGAAGTTTTGTTTCTCCCCTTCCCTCCCTTCTCTCTTTTCTTTTTATGGCCTGGGGAAATAAAGATTATGCTTTTCAACTATAGACATTCCAGTTTTACTTTCCTATAGTTCTAATTCATTGAGACTCTATTTAGCGTCATTCTATTTTATTTTTGTGTTTGAGACAGTCTGTCGCTGTGCTGCTTATGTTACTCTGTGTCAGCCTTGAACTTGTGGTTTTCCTGTCCCAGCTTTTTCTTACAGAGGAGCTGTGACTACAGGCATGTACCACCATGGTTAGTCTGACATTTCATCATTAGTTTAAAAAATTATTAACATAATTTCTTTAGATTCTCAACATATTTAAAATTGCTTGGAAGTCTTTGCTAACTCCAAGTCCTGGGCTCCTTCAGTGAGTTCTTTTGACTATCTTTTTTCTTAATGCATGGGCCATACCTTCCTCTTCATAATCTAGTAAACACCTTTGGTTGAAAATGGACTTTCTGAATAATAAATTCTATATTTTTCCTAGGTTTATTGATCTAACTGCCTATTTATGCTTCCTGTCCTTCTTTGCTATCTTTATCCTCCTGGAATGTGTAGCTACTGTAGCACTATTCAGTCTTTAAACTTTTTAAATTTGATTTCCCCCTTGTTCTCTGCTTCCTCCCAAAGCCCTGCCTCCCACAGTGCTGGAAATTGATTTCAGGCTCTTTGGTGAGGCTTGGCTAATGCTGGGCCTCTGAGCTACTTCCACAGCCTTAGCCTGAGTTTTTTATGGTCACTCCAATGTCTAGTTAAGAGAAATTGTACTTGAAACACATTGAGTGTCCATAGTATTCCAACCTTTATATATCACCCTGGGGGTGCAGGTTGAGAATGCATTTAAACTTGGATCCAATTTCTCAAATTCCCCCTCCCCCTTTTTTGAGTTAGGGTCTTGCTCTGTGGTCCACGCTGGTCCTGAACAATGTAGCCCAGACTGGCCTGTAACTCACAGCAATCCTCCTGCCTCAGCCTCTGGAGTCCTGAGATTACATATTTGTGCCACCTTGCCTGGTTTATGTGGTTCCAGGGCTTTGCACGTGCTAGATAGGCACTTTTAACTGCTGTGCTGTCCCTCTAGCTCTCCTTTGATTGTGTTTGCTGGCCTCTTACCTCCTGTATAGTTTACGTTCTTGCCCTAGACATTACTCTTTGATCCTCTGTATTCCAACTGCCACTAACGCAGTCCAGGACATCATATTTTCTTAGATGGAAATTTGCTGCTGGCTCCTAAGTAGTTTTCTTATACCTAGTTTTACCACTCTCCACGTCTTCAAAAATAAATTTCCGTTCCCGTCCATTGCCCCCTCGTGTACCTTCGTCTCTTGCTTTTTCTCTCGTTTTGTGCTGTAGCGCTTTTGAACTCGGTTTCCTGAAGGCACTTTGCATTTTACTTGGATTTGGTTGTTTTTCACTTTGGTTTATTCTCTGCTTCCTTCTGGCATTGTTAAAATGCTTTTCTTCTGAATTACTCTGATTTTTTTCAACCTATTTCTCCTCTTCATTATCGTTCAAGCCTAACTTTAGATTTTAGTTTTGTTTTGGTCAGATGTCCAATGTATGAGCTGTAACCCCCTTCCTTTCCCATTCAGTTACCACAGATTTTTTTTTTTTTTTTTTTTTTTGTTAGGGGCCAGCTGGGACCCTGTCTCAAATTTTTTTTTAAATTTGCATATCTTATCCCTTTCCCTTCCCACCCTCTATGCCATACAATTTTTTTATTGCCTATGCTTTCATATATATTTTCCCCATAAGTTGTGGGTAGTCTTTATGACCATAGGTACTATATTTTTGGTGACTTGAATTCTTATTTGTTGGAATCACTACTCTACACTTATTTGAGCATTGATTCCTCACTCCTTTTTGGAGAGCTTAAACTTCCTATGTGTTATTGTTGCTGATGGCTGTGTACAAAACTCTGGGCCTTGAGCATGCTGTGTACATGCTCTATCACGGAGCACTTCTCCAACTTTTAAAGTTCTTTATAGTAGTAATTGTAGTTGGATGGATTCAGTCTTATTCCTTAGCAGTTGGTATTTAATTAGCACATGTCCTTGACCGAGCAACTGAAAAAGTATTATACTCATGTGCCTTCATAAGCATATGTGATCTTTGAGAACTTCACATGATTTGTTCTAAAATACCATCAAGGCTGTTAGGTTCAGTGGAGTTTCTATATGCAGTGGCCTCATATAGCCATACTTCCAGAGTAATGCTAGTAATAGTATACTTTGAGAACTGTATCACATTTGGCCTTGATGCTTTCATGACATTAATGAAAATTGTTTCTCCAGGTTACATATCACTTGTGATCAAATTATGCTTCTCTTCATCCTAGATGCTGGTATTTTTTATTTACTAAATTTATTAATTTTTAAAAATATATCTCCTCCAGTAATTTTAGGAGAGGATTAAGATAACCTTATATTCATACAGTCTTTCCAGATCTTCAAAAGGTGTATTTAGTCTCATGTTTAGTAATTAGTGGTAGTTTTTTTGTTTGTTTTTGTTTTGAGGCAGGGATTTACTCTGTAGTCCAGTCTAGTCTTGAGCTGACTATGTAGCCCAGACTGGCATGGAACTCATGTAAATCCGCCTCCTGAGTGCTGAGATTACAGGTGTGTATCACCACACCCAGCTTATGTGGTGCTGGGGAATCAAACTCAGGGCCTTGTGCTAGCTAGACAAGTGCTTTAGCCACCAAGCTATTTCCCTCTGAAACCTGATAGTGTTATTATACATCTGAAATTGTTAGATAGATGATGGCAGGTATTTAGTACTATTTAACTCTAGAAATAGGCCCATTCACTCCCCTCTCTTCCTCCCTTCTCTCCCCCCCTTCCCTCTCTTCTCCTCCTTTCCCTCCCTGCCTCCTTCCCTCCCTGTTTTCTTTCCTTCCTTCCCTCCTTCCCTCCTTCCTTCCCTCCCAGGTCTCACTTTGTAGCCCATGCCTGCTACGAACTCAAAATCCTCCTGCCTCAATTTCCCAAGTGCTGGAATTACAGATGCATGCCACTGGTCCCAGCTGCCTGTTGCTTTTTAATAAGCTTTGTCTGGGGGCTGGAGGTATTACTTAGTGGTAGTACAGGTGTACAGTACCAGGTAGTCCTTTGGTTTGATTCCCAGCATCAATAGGAAGAAAGAAAAAATCCTTAACTGCTGCACATTTTTTTACCATGTTCTTAGGAACATGATACAGGCAATGCATGATTCTACTTGTTAATTCCCATTTGTCTGTAAAGGGCAGAAATTAATTATTTTGAATTATTTTTAAAATGAAGGCCATAACTTAAATGCAAACATATTCAGAAGGAATAAATTAATAATACTTTAAACCTTTTTTAACTTTTTTTTTGAGACAGGGTCTCACTCTGTAGGTTAGGCTGGTCCTAAGTTCACTGTATGCTGGGCTAGCCTTGAACTCAATGGGAGTCCTCTTGCCTCAGTTTCTTTCCCCCACCTACCTCACTACCTTAGTGCTGGGATTATAGGTGTGCACCACCATGCCCAGCTATTATGGGGTGATGGGGCATTGAACCAGGGGCCTTGAGCTTCTTAGCCAAACACTCTAGTCACTGAGTTGTGTACACAGCCCAATAGTTTGAACTTTAAGAATGTTACTGAACTAAAATTAATTGATTTACAGATTGAAAAAAGACAGGGAAGAACAGGTAGGGTGTATGAAGCAAATTGTACAGGAGTTCCTAATTCATTATTACATCTTTGAACTTTGTTTATTTGAGTAGATTACTTTGTCGGTGTTTGAAATGAAAGGAGATTGTAAGTGGGAACAGGAAGATCCATTGGAAGACTAGTTTAACAGTGTGAGTCAGAATGGTAGTAGAGGAGATGACAGGGAATATTGGATTCAAGCTGGAGCCAGCTGAAATACGAGAAAAGATGAATCAGGGTGATTGATGCCAAGATTATTTTGGCTTTGATTGGGATTAAATTTAGAGGACAGTAAATGTTACAGTAACTTCTACATCAAAAATTTAGCAAAGATTTATTATTATTAAGTCGTTGATTACATCATCCTAACACAATCCACATACCCAACAGAGAAGGTGTAATGTAGTATATCCATTAAATTGGGTTTTTATGCACAAGGCTTGGATTCAAAGTGTTAACACTGAAAAAAAGTTATAAATTATTTTAAAGATATTGGAAAATATCTGTAATAATGTTAGTGAAAGCCTAAGGTACAACATTATATGTAGTTCTGTCTGAAATGATCCCATGTTTACAAAAAGGAAGAAAGTTGAGATTCATAAAAGTGTTTAGTGGTTACTCCTCCTGAATAATATAGTGAGTAACTGGTAGTTTTTATTTCCTTCTTTGTGTATAATTTATATACCAGGGGAAAGTTCTTTTTTTTTTTTTAAAGGAAGATGTTTTACCAAAAAGGAAAAAAAAAAGATAAAGGAAGATAATTTTTAATCATTAGAGCTAAATGGCAGTATAATATTGATTTACTCGGGTTATAGAATAAACATGTCATGGATAGCAAATGTCATTAATTATTTTGATTCTTTTTTTTTTTTTTTTTTTTTTTTTGAGACAGGGTCTCCTCTGTAGTCCAGGATGGTCCTGAACTCACTGTGGAACCCAGGCTGGCCTTGGATTCATGGCAGTCCTCCAGCCTCAGCCTCCCGAGTGCTGGTATTACAGGCGTGCACCACCACGCCTGGCTTATGTGGTGCTGGGGAATCAAACTTGGCGCTTGGTTTAGCATTGGCCATTCCTCCAGCCTCTTTTTGAAATTCTTTACATTTAGTCATTTCATTTTAAGCCATAGCTCTACGGTTACCTCATTTGTTAAATATTTCAATAGCTACAACATAATTTTTTTTTTTTTGAAACAAGGTCTTGCTGTGCTGTCAAGCATGGTCCTGAATTTGCTAGCCCAGGATGGAGTCAAACTCATGGCAGTCCTCCTGCCTCAGCCTCCCAATGCTGGGATTACAAATGTGTACCACCAGACCTGGCTCATGTGGTGCTGGAGAATTGAACTTGGGCCTTGCTCTTGCTAGACAAGCACTCTAACCGTTGTGCTATCTCTCCATTCCTGACTATTTTCAACATAAATGATAGCAGTAGGTCTTTTTCAAGAAAATGAGCATACTCATGACAGTGACGCTCGTTTTCTTCTTGAGAGTGCCTGTTCACACTTTTGGGGCCTTGCTTTTTCTCCCTAGGACAAACTAGAAACTTGGACTAATAACCTTGGCTTACGTTTGTTCTCACCAATCTGGGTGGACCATGCTGTGGATATCTTTTTTTTTTTTTTTAAGATTATGATTACCGATTTCATTACTTTTTCATTAAGATATGAGTGTGGATATTTTAAATTAATGTCAGCTCTAAGAAATCATTACAGTTGTGATTTCAAAGAAACATTATGGGTAACTGATAATGTGAGATATGCTGGTTGGGAAACCATTGTGTCTGACTTTGAGCCTTATGCTTTCCTTTATTTTTTGCCATAAAATTTACATGACATTCACCACTTTAATTATTTTAGGATATATAATTTGGGAGCTTTTAATACATTCATAATGTAGTGGAAACAGCACTGCTTAATTCCAGAGCTTTTTTTGTTTATTTGTTTGTCTGCTGGTTTTTGAGACAGAATCTCACTTTGTAGACCAGGTTTGCCTTGGACTCAAGGCATTTCTCCTGCCTCAGCCTCCTATAGTGCTGGGATTACAGACATGAGTCACCACGCCTGAACTTTATATGGTGGTGGGGAATTGAACTCAGGGCCTTGAGCTTGCAAGGCGCCAACAGCTGTGTCATTCCTCCACCCCCAGGGAATTTTTTTTTTTTTTTTTTTTTTGGAGACAAGGTCTTGCTCTATAGTCCTGACTGGTTCTATGTAGCTACACAGGCTGGTCTCACACTCAGAGCAATTCTTCTGCCTCAGCCTCCTCAGTGCTAAGATTACAGATGTGTGTCACTCTCCATGGTTTATGTGGTGCTGAGGAGTTGAACTCAGGACCTTATGCCTGCTAGGTAAACACTGTTACCACTGTATTATTCTTCCAGTCCATTTCCAGAACATTTTCATTATCCATTCAACCATTCCCTCCTATCTTTACTCTCTGTAGACCTTTTTTGTTTTTATTTTTTTTTTGTCTGCAGATCTTCGCAACCTCTTATGTTTTCTGAATCTGTGTATTTGCTTATTATAAATATTCACTAATACTTTGGTTTTGGTTTTTTTGTGACTGGCTCTTTCTTTCTCTTTCTTTCTTTCTTTCTTTCTTTCTTTTTTTCCTTTGAGACAGTCTCCCTCTTTTGTCCAGGCTGGTCCTGACCTCACTTGTCGCCCAAGTTGGCTGTGAACAACAATCCTCCTGCTTCAGCCTCCCAAGTGCTGGGGTTATGACCAGGAGGGCTGAAGGAATAGCTCAGTGGTTAAAGCACTCACCTGGAAAGCTTAAGGCCTTGAGTTCAGTTTGTTAGCACCACATAAACTAGATGTGGTTGCACACCTATAATCCCAGCACTTGGGAAGCTCAGTATTTATCATAGTTCCTTGTTCTTGCAAAATGAGTGCTAACTGCTATGCTATTTCTCTAGCCCTTCTTTTCATGTAACATAATGTTTACAAGACTCATTCATGCTATGGCATGAATCAGTACGTTATTGCTTTTTATTGTGAATAATGTTCACTTAACATGGCCGTTTTCATTTTTCTGGAAAGGGAGCTGCTGGGTCATATTCTAATGCTATATTTAACTCTTGCTTGAACTACCAAAACCACATTATTTTTAGGTAACAGTTTTGACATGTGAATATAAAGGTTTGCGTATTTGTGCTGGATATAGAAGATTGTTTTATGGAGTGTATTGTTTGGGGATAAATTAGCAGGGAGATAGACATTAAAAGAAATAATCCTACAGGCAAGCTGTCTATAAATTATACAAAGTTGTGTAAAGGAGATGTTAAAGGTGCTCTGGGAACTGAGGATCTAGAAGGATATGGAAAACTGTCAGGACAGGCTTTCTCAAGTGTCTGTTTTAGTTGATTGAACTAGTATATAATATTTAATATTTATTGAGTGTTTACGATTTTCCAGGCACTGTTCTAGTCTTGCAGCTATTTATTTCTGCTGTTTTGCAGATTTGTAACTTGAAGAACAGAGAACTTGATCTCAGTTCATAGCTGATGGTTGTTAAGCCAGTATTCAAACCTAGTTTGTTCCACCTGAGAACTCCATCATGACATTCTCCTTTTTCATTTCCAAATGAAGCAGGTTTACGTGACACTTATGAAAAAAGGTGGTGCTTACTGCTTTTCGGGAAATACATGAATATGGATGTGATAGGAGTATTCTGAAAGTGGTGTAGGTTATAATACGGTCTTGTGAAAGGCGATTGGGAGTATAATGAAGCTCAGAGTTACTGAAGCCAAGTCATACAAAACTCTTGTACATCTAAAAAATATTAATGGAGTTGAATAAGGTATATGTGTTCAGTACAGTTCTTCCTTCCTGGCTTCATAGTGGTTGTCAGTGCAAAACCCCATCTCCAATGCATTAATACTGTTTTCTTGTAACACATTCAGAAGTGCTTACCGTAAAATTGATAAACCTTAAGCTTCAGGCTTCCTCACTTTCCTGGGCATCTGTTGTGAGTTATAGAAATTGTAGAACTAAAAGTGTTTAGGGTGGAGCTGGAGGAATGGCACTGCATTTAAAGTGCTTGAAGTTCCTGATTTCAGTTCTCCAGCACCACATAAGCCAAACATGACTGCTCACACCTGTAATCTCAGCACTCGGGAAGCAAGAGGAATGCCTGTGTCTAAGGCCAGCCTGGCCTCAAGAGCAAGACTCTATCTCCAAACAAAAAAAGGAGTGTTTAGGGTGGACAGAGGAAACCAGATTAAGGTCACCATTACCATTAAATTGCCAGGAGTTCTCAGGTGAAGTTCTCAATACTTACATGAACTTTTTTTCTCCCCGTTTTATTGAGTGTTACAAAACCTAGGTGCACTCAGCATTCTTGTCAGTATCTGTCTTGGGGCTGGAGGAATGACACAGTGGTAAATAAATAAATAAAATGTCTGCCTGGGCTACAGAGTGAGACTCTGTCTCAAAAATAAATACAAAAATAAAAAATACCTGTTTGATTTCACATACGCATTTTAAAAGGGTGTCCAAAGAGAGAGATGGCCGAGAATTACTTTCTTAAAGGAAATATAAGTAACATGAGAAAAATATCTACCAACAAAACTACAAAAACTTGGAGATTATCATTTGGATTAATAATGAAGTATGTTGACTATGTGCATTTCAGTATTTTCATTGGAAGTTAGTTTTTTGATTTTGTTGTTGTCTGTAAACAATCTCACTAGGTAGCCCAGGGTAGCTAGCCTCAGACTTGATTCCTCCCGAGCTGAGATTACAGGCGTTTGCCACCGTACCCAGGTATCTTAAAACACTTTTAATTAGCCATAGAGTTAACAGCTTTTAAAATTATAATTTATAAATGTGGAGAATACTTGCGACTGAAAACTTCATAATTAACTTTTTATTTTTGGTTTTAGGCGCTTGATCACAGATTCAAAAGTTAAATTAAAATATCAGCATTTAATAACAAATAGCTTTGTAGAGGTAAGTGACAATTTTTTCTAACAAAAGGAATTTTATTTATTAATAAAATACTACTTTTAAGAACATGTACCATGTTGACAATAAAGCATGCCATATATATCTTTATTCTCAAAGGACTGTGACAAAGTAGTTTACTGTCTTTAGAGATCTTGGACTTTGCTAATAAAATTGTTTTTATAATAACATGCCTTTATTTCTGTCTATCTCTAGCAGAGAATTGTAGTAGGTTGTTAACCATGTCCATTCATATTAACCTTGTTTTTGGAATTTTCACCCTGCTATTTTCTGTAGTGTTTCAGATTCCACTACCAGTGAATCTTGTTAAAGAATGCTACAATTATTGTTATTTCTTATGTCAAAGCAGAAATGAGCAAATTATAGACTACCTGTCTTTTGTAAATAGAAGCCTATTAGAACATGCAGTGTCCACTTATTCAATGACTTTTTTGTGCTACAGAGAATTTTACAGCCTCCTCCCACCAACACTAGGACCCCATCCCAACCCTAGTGCCATCTCCAAGTTATTTTCTGAGCTGAGTTTGGGAGACTGAAGCAGGAGAAGTACGAGTTCAAGCCTAGCATGGGATACTTAGTTAATTGTGAGACCTTGTCCCAAAATCGAAAATTTTAAAAAATGGGCTAGGAATGTAGCCCAGTGTGAAGGACCTGAGTCAGTCACCAGTATCACCACCAATACCACCACCACTAATAATAATAATAACGATAGTTTGAAAATCTTTACCCTCTGACTTTTGATAGAGTTTGCCAGGGCTGGGGGCTTAACTCAGTGGTTTGAATGCTTGCATAGCATGAACAAGGCTCTAGGTTTGACTCCCCAGCACCACATAAAGATTAGCTGGGCATGGTGATACTTTCCCATAATCTCAGCACTCGGGAAGCTAAGGCAAGAAGATTGCTGTGAGTTTGAGTTCAGCCTGGGCTACACAGAATGAGACACTGTCTCAGGGGGGAAAACTTGCCAGTTGCCATGGGAGATTATTATATAACTTGGTTCAATTCTAGAAAATTGTATGTCTCGGAGAATAAACTGGATGACATATTTTAGAAGTTGTGTGTGTATATATATATTTTTTGTTTTGCTTTTTTAATATGAGACAGGGTCTCACTCTTTAGTCCATCCTGGTCTTGAACTCACTATCCCAAGCTGGCCTCGTGCTTCCTAGACAAGCACTTTAATCACTGATCTATGTCTCCAGCCCCTAGAAATATAGTATATATTTTTAAAATGGTCAGTAGACGTTTGGTGTCTGTTGCACTGATTCTTTCTTTGTAGTTTAAAACATTCTGCACGTTTTATTGTGAGAGAAAATGTATGTACACATGTGTATGTTTGTAAATGTATGCACGTGTGCATCCATTAGTCTTAAACTATTCTGTACATATGGACATCTTCTCTAAGTAGGAACAACATAGCTGTTGTCAGGTATCTTAAGAAAATTGCCCTGGAATTCAGCCATCAATAAATTGATGTTAATAATCATATAATGCATAATTTTAAAGTTTCCTGTTGTAGGGGCTGGAAGAATAGCTCAGTGGTTAAAGCACTTGCTAGGCAAGTCAAGCGCTAAGTACCCAAGTTCGATTTCCCCAGCACTTTATAAGCCAGGTGTGGTGAAGCACACTTGTAATCCCAGCGCTGAGGAGGCTGAGACAGGAGGATTGTTGTGGGACCCAGACCAGCCTGGGCTTCATAGTGAGTTCAGGACCAGCCTGGCCTATAGAGCGAGACCCTGTCTCACAAAAGGAAAAAAAAGGTTACCTGGTGGAATTTTGAAGATGAAGCAAGATATAGTTTATATATTTCATGAAACCAAGTCTTGAAAGGATCATCAATCTTAAGGAAACAGTGTAAGTGTATCTGAATCATTGCCATAAAAAACTCCCTCAGGTTTGCTATGTTTGTATCATTTGTCCTTTACCCCTTGTACTAGGTGTGTTAGGAAATCTTGGGTGATTTAATTTGCTTGTATTTCAAATTTCTGTTTTAGTGCAATCGACTGTTAAAGTGGTGTCCCGCCCCAGATTGTCACCATGTTGTTAAAGTCCAATATCCTGATGCAAAGCCTGTTCGCTGCAAATGTGGGCGCCAGTTTTGGTAAGTAAGCAGTGTCCTAAATGGATGTAGTGCCGATAGCTTTCCTGTGTTTTGTTAGCAAAAATTAAAGGAAAAAATTTTTTTCAGGGTCTGGGGACATAGTTCAGCATCAGTTTGAGTACTTACCTAGCAAACCAAGGCTGAGGGGTTGATTCCCCAATAACACGTAAACTGGGAGTGGTGATGTGTGCCTGTGGTCCTAGCATTTGGGAGACTGAAGCAGGAGGACTTGCCATTTGTATGAGGCCAGCCTGGTCTACATAGTGAGTTGAGGACCAGCCTGGAATGCAGAGCAAGACCCGGACTCAAAAATAAATTTAAAATTTTTTCCAGCTAGAAAGACGAATGATGTTTGTTTAACATAGTATGTTTTTCTTTTTAAGTACAAGGGTTGAGGACTAGAGATACCGCTTAGTGATAGTATGCTTGTCTTGCATGCATGAAGCCTTGGTTTTAATCCCTAACACTGCAAAGAAAAGAAAAGATGAAAACATCTTAAGTAATATTAAGTAATTTTTTTTCTTTTGCTTGGTGGACTGATTTTTGGGTGTGTTTTTTATAGGTTAAAATAAAATACAGTAAGCCAGGCATGGTGGCGCATACCTGTAATCCCAGCACCCGTGAAGGTGAGGCAGGAGGATTACCATGAGTTCAAGGCAAGCCCTGGGCTACATAGTGAGTTCAGGACCAGCCTAGGCTACAGAGTGAGACCGTGTCTCAAAAATAAATAAGTAAATGAATGAGTAAATACAAGATAATTGTGCTCTGAGAGGCTGAGGCAGAAAGATTACAAGTTTGAGTACAGCCTGAGAAACTTAGCAAGATCTTTTATAAAATATTTTTAAAAATTAGAAAAGACTAGGAATATGGCTCAGTTTGAATGTACGAAGTTGAGCTCCAGTACTGCCAAAAATGACAAGACAACTATAATCACATTTTTCTATATTCTGCATTGTAATTTTCATGTTAGCAAACTTAGAGATCTGAGACAAGAACTCACTTCTTTTCACTTGGGTAATTATTTTGTCATTTTATGTTCCATTTGATTTTTGCTGTACTTTAAAATTATCTCAGTTTAGGAAATAAAGTATTCAGCTTTTTACATAAAATTATTTTTATTCAACTAAAATTTCTAATTTCACTCCTAGGAAGAAAATATGTGGTGTGTCTTATTTAGATGTGCTTTTTCACTGACGTTTTCCTGTGGCTCTTGTGAGCCCAGTCTTTCAACGTTTTCATAGCGTATTTTTCAGCATCTATATTCTAGATTGTATTTACATGTGTATTTCCAGCGACAAGTAAAATCTTGGTGTCTTGGTAGCTG
Organism: Ctenodactylus gundi; assembly: GCA_004027205.1. Classification (NCBI taxonomy): domain Eukaryota; kingdom Metazoa; phylum Chordata; class Mammalia; order Rodentia; family Ctenodactylidae; genus Ctenodactylus; species Ctenodactylus gundi. Next base: position 42,691 of record PVKB01003239.1, on the reverse strand, counting down.
GCATGATTGCTTCCTAAATTTTATTTTTGTTTTATTTTATTTTGTTGATTGAGGCAGGGTTTTGTTCTTTAACCCATGCTGGTCCTGAACTCACTATGTAGCCCAGACTGGCCTTGAACTCACAGCAGTCTCCCTGCCTCAGCCTCCTGAGTGCTGGGATTACAGGGATGTGCCACCATACCCGGCTTTATGTGGTGCTGGGTGATCAAACTCAGAGCCTTACATTTGCTAGGCAAGCAGTTTAACCACTGTGTTCCTCCAGCTCCTGTTTACATGTGCCGGCTCCTTAAATGGGGTGCAACTATTTTGTATCAGAAATACATAACTTATAAAAACAATGGGGCTGGGGATGTAGCTCAGTGCTTAAAGCACATGTCTGTCAAGCATAGCCACTGAGTTCGATTCTCCAAACATCACACAAGCTGGGTGTGGTGATGCACTTAGGAGGCTGAGAAAGTACAGTGAGTTTGAGGCCAGCCTAGGCTACATAGTGAGTTCAGGACCAGCCTGGAGTATAATGACTGCCTGTCTCAAAAAAAAAAAAAAAAAAAAAAGCTGGAGGAATAGCACACCATGGTTAGAGTAAGTACCTAAGTTCAGTTCCCCAGCACCATTTGTGCTGGTGATTATAGGCATCTATAGTCCCAGCAATTGGGAGGCTGAGGTAGAAGTTCAAGGCCAGTCAGGGCTACATAGTTCAGGACTAGCCTGGACTACAGAGAGATATCCTATCAATCAATAAATAAGTCTCAACCTAATGAAAACAGTAATTTTTTGGGAAAAAATAATGATCTGTAAGTTATTTTTTTCTTGTATTTTATCATGAATAGTCAGGAGAAGACATGTTCCATCTTCGACACTTGGCTTAGCAATTTCCTCAGCCAAATATGCATTTTTTTTAGTTGCTCAGGGATTGTACATTGCATAAAACACTAGAGCACAAATAGAGTTTAACAAGTTATCTGTTTATTTGTAGCCAGGATGGCCTTCCTTCCAGTTTACAGTAGCGTGCTTCTTACTTTTATCTTTGACCTCATTAGGGTGGCCTTTACTGGCATGTTCTCCTCACAACCACATAGGTATTCCATATGATGATTGAGGTAGCAAAATCATTCTTAATCATCTGTTCTGGTAATTTAGGCTTTTTCTGGTATATACCTTCAAACTATCCATTGCCCTGTTCGAAGTCAGCTTCCACACTCTAGGTTTTGAGAAAGTAAGTAGCTCCTCTATATCTCAGTGCCAGTTTTCTGTCTTTAATCTCTTCAGACTCCTGTAACAAGTAACTTGGTTGCTTATAAACAACAGAAATTTATTTCTTATGGTTCTGGAAGTTCTAAAGTTCCAGATCAAGTTGCTAAAGGATTTGTTTTGTGATAAAGATCCATTTTCTGTTTCATGGATGGTGCTTTCTTGCTCTCTGTCTTTGGGGAGAGTGAGCTTCTTAATTACCTTCAATACCATCATAGTGGTGATAAGATTCCTACATAAGAATTTTGGGGAGCTACCAACAGTTAGACCTCAGCAAGAAAGTCATCTTCCATTCTTTTTAGGAACTTCAGGGGTGAAAAGCAAACAAGCCAATGAGCTCTAGAGCCAGCAAATAGATATTTCATACCTTTCTGTTTTGTTCAGACAGGTATAGAATTAGACTTGCACATCACTAGTAATAAATACTCTCTAAAAGAGCAGGTAAACACATTAAGCATTTATAAAATACAGGCTATTCTGATATAGATTGTGAATGTTTTAGAATTTACCTGTAAAGAGTTAATTCTATAACTGCTTTCAGTGTATTTAAATATGAAACACTTATAAAAATAGATAATAAATGTCTTTGTAGCTATCACCCAGATTATTCAAAGTTAGTATTTCATTTTTGTTAAAAAATAAAGCTAGTTCTCTCTTTACCCCCACTGCCCACCTTAGTTTTTCAAGAAATAGTAATGTTTTTTCTAACTTTATTTAAAAGTAATACTTTGCTCTTCGCTTTAGAAAAAAGTAAGTTTTGGGATTCTCACATTACTTGATTAGCTCATTAATCAACCATTTCACTGTTACTCTTTCATAAGAATTTGTGTTTATTCTTAATATTTACCCCTCTTAATTCATGCATGTGCTATAAACTTGGGAAAATAGTCTATTTTTATGTGCTTATATATAAAAATTCGCATATCTTTAGAGATTAAGTCTTGTTTTATATATTTGTCAGTACCATCATTTTACAGGACAGAGGTTATTCTCTTTATATCATGCAAAAATGTGCCAGTTGCTTTTGTGTATTGTTTCCTGTGCATTAATTCTATATTATATAATTAACCTACAAAGTCACAATTTTACTCTTTATTTGGGGTGCTAAGTAAAAGATTAAATAAGCAGTGATTAAGTGTTAGTTGTGAAACTTTTCTATAAAATCTGAGATACCCTAGCAGCAGTTATTATGGAATTGCCCTTGTATCTCCTCATAATTGTTGTCCTTCTTCACCTCACACCTGTTGAGTACCCACTGTATAGCAGTTGTAGTGCATACAAAACTGGAAATAATTTATTTTAAAATAAAACAGATAGTGTTCTTGCTCTTGAATTTGTCAGTCACTAAAAACTGGCAACAGTACTGTTGAACTGTTGGTTGGTTAATTACATTAGATAGATTTAATTATTTTTTACTCTTTGTATCACTTGACAGCTTTAACTGTGGAGAAAATTGGCATGATCCTGTTAAATGTAAGGTGAGTTTGGCATTACCTCTTTTAAATAATGTATTATGACATTATGATAAATAATAGATGATGACCTTATTACCAATCTGCTAGTAAGTAGATGTTATTTTGTCGTATTTCAAGTAATCATTGCCAGTATTCAGAGAACATTTCTTAGGATAAATCAAGTCAGGTCCTGATTATTATTAAATGGCAGGCTTTCCTCTAAGCAGGCCTTGTTGCTTGGTTTCTTTTAAGGCCCTAGGCCCTCCACTCAGCTTCAGCCAAAAAAATTCCTTTTTTAAAAAAATGTATACTAGATAGTATAGTTAAAGATTTTTTGACTCTTATATTTAAGCTTAACTCCCAAAATGCTGAAGCAGTTTGGTTTTCTTTTTAAGCCTTTTACTAAACTCTAACCATCATTGTTCCCACAGTGGCTAAAGAAGTGGATCAAAAAGTGTGATGATGACAGTGAGACCTCTAATTGGATTGCAGCCAACACAAAGGTTGGTATACTACTTCAGTTGCTTTTGGAAATGACACTGTTAAATAGATGCATCAGCATTAGCAAAAGTAAGAAGGTTTCAAAGTTGTAGGGCTTGTAATACCTTATTCTTCGTTAAGTTCTTCCCTAGAATAAGTGCTTACTATTACTGTTCCCTTATTTTAATGTGTAAATTTATTTAAAATAAGTACTGCAATATGCACAGTACTGTGATTAAATTTTCTTCTATTTATAGAAAATGTTGATTTTTCTAGTGTAAGGTTTGTTTTGACTGCCTTTCAGTATACAGATGTAGAATATACTCCTCCTAGCTTATTCTTTTAGGCTAATTTACATTTCTGCCTTAAGTCTCCGGAATTTTGCTTTTTAGAATTCATAGGGTCAAGATTTGAGCGGAGTGACAGAGGAGCTATTAAGTTCTTATAGTGTAACTAAAGAAGGCACCACAAAACTATTTCTCTGTGTTTACCTTTGTTAAACTTTTAAAGTAATAGAAGAGATTTTAGGAAATAGATATTTTTGAGTAGTGTAGTGTATTTCTTGGTTTTCTGGTTTTAATTTTTTGTTTTGAACTACATTGCTTGTGATACTAGTTTCACAGTTCAATCTCTGTAACCATGAGCCACTACTTTAGCTTCCTATTAATGTCTTACAAATGCAAGTAATTTTCAGTACCCTTCTTCTCTAGTAAGTGATAGGTAAGCATATGAATTCCGTCTCTACAGAGCTAGTTTAATAGAAAGTTGTATAAATACTCTTTTTGGTTTTATTCAGTCCATACGGTAAGCGACTTAGGTAACAAATGTTAGGGTGATTCATGAGCTATTCATTTTTAGTACTGTCTTTCAAAAGTATATGATACTTTAAAGAATGCCAAATCACTTCAACCAGCATTAGTTATATCTTAGCACTTACTATATATAAAGTGGCCAGCACAGGACTTTGAGTGTATATCTTACATTGTGTAAGATTGTATAAAAGATAAAAGTTTACATTCCTCTCTCCTAGAAAGTATCCACAGTGGAACAATGAATCCTTTTCTCATAAAATAAATGTTTGAATCATTAAGAATATATGCTAGAAGAAAAAGAATATATGACAGAAATTTATATTTCATGCTTTTTCTAGTCCTCTTGCAAAGCATAGCTCAAGGAGACCTTCATGTATGTAATGTCAGCAAGTAGTTGCTTCTGTTGCTGTTTCACAAGAATTTCCTAGCCAATGGTTGTTTTGAAAATTGAAAATTTCTCCATCAGACATATTCATCAATGTCTCAGGAATCCTAATAGAGTATTGAGAAGAGAGCAGTTACATTTTCACTAAGTGGTTTGATTAAACTTCAGCCTTACTTCACAATAACGCCCCATGAAGTTGAAAATTGGGAGTATGGTTATGTTTGTTTTTGTTCAAAAGATAAGCTAAAAATAAGCATTTTGTAATAACAAATTTAGTTACCAATAATTTTAGATGATATTGAAAAGCTTTCTCAAGGTTATAAAGGTTTTTAAAAAATCATTATTAGCTCTTCAAACTGATATGCAGGTTGTTAATAGTGTCCCAACATTTTGAGGTCTTAGTACTTATCATTAATAAGAAATATAGAATAAAACTGAAACATTATGCCAAAAATTGCTTTTTAAAGAATATATGTAATTTCCAAAGTCATTTTTATAATTTGCTTATAATATATATTAATATTTCATATATAACTTAAGTTATACTTCATGGGCAGTCTCTTTCCAGATACCAGATTGTGCATGTAATAGCAAAACATCCTTGTGATAGTTACAGAGATCAAAGACACATAGGCAAAAATATGGACTTTGTGTCTTCATGATTTTAATAAAATATAATGAGTAAATTTGAAAATTTTCTAGATTTTTTTCCAAAGCAAATACAGCAGAAAGTTTGCCTTAAGGCAGAAAATTTGCCTTACTAGCCACTAAGAAAATGATACAGACAGGGCTGGAGGAACAGCACAGTGGTTAGAGTACTTGCCTAGCAAGCACAAGGCCTTGAATTTGATTCTTTAGCACCACATAAGCTAGGCATGATGATGTATGCCTGTAATCCCAGCACTGAAGGGAGGCTGAAGCAGGAGAATTGCGTAAGTTCCAGGCCAGCCTCGTCTACATAATGAGCTTAGAACCAGGATACCATGTTTCAGAAAAAAAAGAGGGGAAAGGGAGAGAGAGAGAGAGAAGAAAATGGAAAATGATACAGATTTGGAAAAACAAACCAGTATCATATCTGCAGTACAGTTGTTAGTGGCCACAATGAAAATTTAAGACCTAGGTATTTGCCTGAATAAAGTTGGGAAATTCAGTATTAATTATTGCTAATAAGGCCTGGTTTCCTGCCTGCCTAATTCTTCAGGCCAGATTGGTTGGGTGTAGATTCTGCAGCTACCATTTACTGCCTTATAACTAGTTTTTAATTGTTTTTATCTCATAATTTATTCACATGTAGCAAATAGGAGTAAGAATAGCACAAACTCTGTGAGGTTCTGAGTTGATGCATGTAAAGCACTGGGGACAGTGCGTGGGTGTAGGAAGTGCTCTGTGGTTCTAGACGACGCCAGAGTATGTTCACAGAAGCAAAGTATTTTACTGTCTATGAGACTTACTCTGTGCATGATGAGAAGCACTCTTAATTTTGTTGAACTGTATTTAATTAAAAGCTTTGAAATTGTAGTAATATCTTAAAAACCAGTAATAACAATAGCTCATTTTTAATAATACGTGTTAAATGGGTGACACTATTCTAAGTGCTTTATATGTATTAACTACAATAAATAAGTCAACCCTATAACTGGCTTCTCCTCAATGGTAGTAATACAACTTAGTGTAGCATTGACACCAACTTTATAGTTTCTCTTCATAGGAATGTCCCAAATGCCATGTCACAATTGAGAAGGATGGCGGTTGTAATCACATGGTCTGTCGTAACCAGAACTGTAAAGCAGAGTTTTGCTGGGTGTGTCTTGGCCCTTGGGAACCACATGGATCTGCCTGGTAGGTTGGGGAGAATGCAAGATATGTTCACAAAAGTACGTGATGTGTACCACATATTATGAAAAATATTTCTACATCTGTGAGATTACCATCTAACTTGGGAGCTAAATTTAAAAAATTGTGGTATGTGGTTAGTGCTAGATGTTTTATGCAGAATATCCACAAGAGGGAGTGGTTAGGCATTTTTCTTTTTTGCACAGGAAAAACCAATTGAGATGACCTTCTAACAGGATTAAGACTTCAGTCATTGAAAAAGTAGTAGGATATATGTTTAGGCCAAAAGGAGATATGAAAAGTGCCAATTTTTCGTCATTAAATTGTCTAATATGTCTCTCTAGTCAAAAGATGTAAACTGACTCCTTTGACAAAACTTAGCCTTGGATGTGTTTTCCCTACTATAGTCACCATTAGACAAAAATTTGTCCCAAATTTTAAAACATGGGAAATTGCTCAACAGAAGTTCATATTTTTTGCATTGCTTAGGAAAGCCCTGTGTTAAACAAAGTAATCACGTAGACTTGGATAGCAGCCCTTTAAATAGGCTTTTACTTTTTTGATGTTTCCCAAAGACTACAGATTACTGTTGGATGTCCTTTCGTACCATCTGAGGATGGATTTCAGTAACCCCTACAGCTTCAGGATGCTCGGATACTTTGTGTTTGCATGTAGTCCGCACACATCCTTTAATAGGCTTTAAATCATCTCCAGTTTTCTTACACTTACCAGATGTAAATGTTATATAAATAGGTATTGTACTGATATGTATAAGGAATAATGACAGAGAGAAAAGTCTGTACAGATGGAGTCAGATACACACACACCCACTTACAAATAGTTTTGATTTCATGATTAGCTGAATCTATGGATTTATAACTGATACAGAAAGTCTAATGTGTCACATGGCACCATAGTTTTTCATTTAGTAATGATATATACCTTTTTTCCATGTCTGTTTCTTATTTAGAAAAATGCTAGGTAGACCTTGGGTACTTGAGTTTGGAGAAAAATGGGAGCTAGCTTATTTCCTAACGGAAAGTAAAGATGTTTTTCAGTGTTACGGTAAGCAGATGCACCACAGTGCTAATTTGCACTATTGTTCACTGGTAAGGTGTGTGGATTAGTAAAAGAAGAACAAGAATATTCTGTGTTATGTGCTTTACGTACATTATTCTCGTAATAATACTGTCACCCTGTAGAAAGTGGATGAGTGGGAAGACATTGCAAGTTAGAGATGGTGAGGAAAATGTGAGCTTAATTACAAAGTCTTTTTAGTTTGATTGAAACTTTTATTAGTTTCTTTAATTACAAGAATAGCAATAGGGATTACTTCTCTGAAAGTAATTTTGACTGGTTAAGGGGAAGTAAAGAAATAAGCTATTTTCAGAGTCAAGGAAGAACATTTGTGGGTTAGCCAGATAGTTCCCTTAGATTTTAAGGCATATGGGAAGATTAAAGTGCTGCCAGAAACTAAATGTACCCTATGCTTTGTAAACGAGCTTAGTAAGGGGGAAGGAGAGAGGATAAGGAAGAAGAGTTAGACATTTATGTTTGTATAGTGACATCTCTAATCACTAGATTTACACTGAAACTAAAGGGTATGAAATGATGGGTATAGAAGAATGTAACAGCTTTAACTATCTTGTCTGAAGTGCTGATTGTGTCTCGCCTTTGTGCATGATGTTACTGCAAGTGAATGACAATGTTCTTCCTAATTGTATTTTAAAATATATCTAGGGGGCTGGAGGAATGGCTCAGTGGTTAAAGTGCTTGAAGTCAAGATTTAAGTACTTGAGTTTGATTCTCCAGCACCATATAAGCAAGGTGTGGTGGAGCATACCTGTAATCCCAGCACTCGGGAGGCTGAGGCAGGAAGGTTGCCATGAGTCCAGGGCCAGCCTGGGCTCCATAGTGAGTTTAGGACCAGCCTGGGCTACAGATCAACCTGTCTACAGAGCAACCTGGGCTACAGGCTACCCTGTCTCTAAAAAGCAAAAACAAAAAACAAAGCAAAACTTATAAATATCCATATATATATTTATAGGGAGGTATCATGGTTCATGCCTGTCATACCAGCCACCATTGGGTAGGCTGAGGCAGGAGGTTGCCATGAGTCCAAGGCCAGCCTGGGCTACAGAGTAACCTGTCTACAGAGCAACCTGGGCTACAGGCTACCCTGTCTCTAAAAAGCAAAAACAAAAAACAAAGCAAAACTTATAAATATCCATACATATATTTCTAGGGAGGTATCATGGTACATGCCTGTCACCCAGCCACCATTGGGTAGGCTGAGGCAGGAGGATCATGAGTTTGACCTGGGCAATTTAGCAAGATCTTGTGTAATGTGGGTGTATGGAGGAATGGATGGAAGGAAAGATACAGGTAGGTAGGTAAGTAGGTAGGGAGGTGGATAGGGACTGTAGCTCAGGAGAGAACACTTGCGTGGTGTGTATCAAGCCTAGGATTGAATTACTGGCACCCCACACACACACAAGAAAAAAAAGGGGAAAGGAAAACACCCCAGAGTCGTCATAGTAACATTCCAAGTAGCGCTTGTCAGTTATTTGAGTTAGAAGTACAGATGAGATAGTATAAATAAATACTAAATATTTACTCTCCTAGTGAGCTTACAAATATGTCAAAACAAATCACAGGGTAAATTTTTAACAATACAAATAGATAACAGTGGATAGGAAAATTGTATGTTAATAATTGACCAATACAGATCAAATGCAGTGATCTTTTAACTATGATTAGTAGAGTGTGTATTTCCAAAGAGGACTGTAATCTAGGATGGAAAGAATTACTATGGAATGCCCTGATCCCGGTGAATTATTACTTGGCTTACTTTCTTGAAGTTGAAATCAGTTGTTAGTTATTTCTAAGTCATTAGGAAAGGTAGGGCTAGATCCTAGAGACTTTAAGCAGATAAATTATAATCTCAAAATTTCCCAATTTAGTGATTTGACTTCACAAAGTACCTCCAAACCACAGAACTTAATTTTTCTCTCCTTTTAAATGTTAGAATCACTGATACCAGTAGAAGGATGGATTATGGTATATTTTTGTAGGTTTTACCAAGATACTTTGTTGTGGATTGAGACTTGTAGTGTAGGCAATGAATATAGACAAAGGGAGTATACATAATGGATTTGTGTCTTAGGGGAAGCTTTCAACATTATCCTCTATTTCTTTCTATTTTTAAGTGTTAAAGACGTACTTCGTTCCTGGTTAGTTTTGCAGATCACTTGCTTGAACTAATAAAGAATTGGATATTTTGGGATAGTGGCAAAGAGTTTTTGAATATATATTGACTATGAAAATTCCTGAAGAGGCTAACAGTTATGGTGGCACGTGCTTGTAATATTAAGACTCTAGAAGGCTGAGGGGGGAGGGTTGCAAATACTAGCCCACTCTGAGAAATCTGGTGATTTAGCAAGACTCTTCTCAAAAATTTGAAGAAGCGGGGCTGGAGGAATGGGTTAACAAGTCAAGTGCTAAGTACCTGAGTTCGATTCCCCAGTACCACAAAAGCCAGGCGTGGTGGCCCATGCCTGTAATCCCAGCACTCTTGAGGCTGAGGCAGGAGGGTTGCCATGAGTCCAAGGCCAGTCTGGGTTCCATAGTGAATTCAGAACCAGCCTGGGCTGTAGAGAGAGACCCTGTTTCAAAAAAAAATTTTAAAGGGGCTAGGGGTTGTAGATCAGTATGAGAACTCAAGATTTAATCTTCCATACTGGGGAAAGAAAAAAATCCTAAAGAGGCCAGGTGTGCAACTCAGTGCAAGAGCATGTACTTAGCATGTTGATGGCCCTTGGTTCAGTTGCCAGCCAGGTGAGTGGAGTGGTTGAGGGAGAATACCTGAAGAATTTGACAAGGTAGAACAACTGCTCCAACTTAACAGTATTTAAATCCTAAACTCTCTTTGGGAAGGAATGATGACATTTTAAACCAAATGAGCTGGGTGTAGTGGCACACATCTTTAATCTTAGGCTTTAGGAGACTGATGCAGAAGAATTGAGTTCAAGGCCAGTGTGGACTACAAAGTGAGTTCAGGACCAGCCTGGACCACAAGGCAAAAAAATGTTTTTGGATCAAAAAAGATGGCTATTGAAAGATTCTAAAGACATGGACAACAGTTTGTGAGCAATATACTCACTGGTTTAAGAGTGTTACCCTCATTTGGCAGACAGACATTAGCTTAATTTTCACCTGTGAGACTCTGAATCACTTCTAAATGTAGTTCCTCATTTTTATGAAGATAGTAATTCATATTTTATAAGGTATTTGAGAGGCCTAAGTGGGATCGTACATACATTTAAAATCATTAACAAGTTCATAGTACGTAATAAGCATCCAGCAAATAGTTGCTCCAACAATGTGGGCTATCGTGAAAGAGATAGTAATGAGGACAAAGAAGTGCCAAGCTTAGTTTTATGCTCTCTGAGCCGACTTCTCTTACCATGTTCCCTTCCTACCCCTTCTGCCTTTTATATCATTTAGTTTTTATGACACTTGAACTACAATATCACATAAAGCACATAGCACAGCTTCTTCAGAGTAGGCTATCAACTATTTGTTCATTTGTTCTCTTTGGCTTAAAAGGAACTGATAAGGTGAGTAACTGGAAAATTGGGGACATTAAGCGTGAATAACAGATAGCCTAGGATTTGAGATGATACGTTTCCTCAAAAAATGAGTTAAGAGCTACAGGCTGTAAATGAAAGTTCTAGAACAATAGTATTTTCTAGGTGATTATATAGGTGAGCTGATTTGGAATTCAGGTGGGGGATCTTCTGCTAATAGGAAACTGATCCAGTATTCTAAAGAGGATTTAAGCACTACCAGTGGGTTAGATTGAATAATCCTCGCAGTTCCTTCTTTCACCTGTTAATTCTTCATAGCAAGAGAACTCTTGAGTATTTTAACATCTCAGTCTATCTGTAAAAGTTGGTTAATATATAATGTTGGTTAAATTGTGCAATTTGATGCCTTTATTGATTTATGGCTTTATGGAATATTCTTAATTTGTTTTAAGGTACAACTGTAACCGCTATAATGAGGATGATGCAAAGGCAGCAAGAGATGCACAGGAGGTAAGTGCCTTCATGATAGGAAAACAGTTGATTTGGAATGCACATTGTATATTCATTAGGGAATAATTGAGCAGATTTATGGATATCTGTTTACATTTGTCTTATTCACAGTGCCAAGGGAGAACTCTTGAGACAAGGTTTGTATTAGTTTGGGTTCCTTTCAAAAGACAGAATTTACATATCTTAGCACAAAAGGGGCTATTAGGAAGGCTAAGTCCAATGATAGAGGTGATCCAAGATGGCTGCTCTGCCAAGCAGTAGGTGAGAATCTGCTGTAGATCTCAGGTGAAGATCGGCAACTGAAGGGCAGCAACAGCAGACAAGCACAAATTGAGACTGGAGCAAATCTGTGCTGACAATCTGTGGCGTTGTAAGACAGTCGTGAAGGCTAGATTTTCCCAGAGGAAGAGCCGGAACAATTGTCTCTTCCTCCCTCTTACTCTGTGGAAGTTCGAGTTGGCCCTCCACGTCTGGGTGGGCGCTCCTCTCTCATCGGCCAGCCCACAAATGACTCTTACGCTCCAATCCCGACAAGTTCGTAAGCCCCAGTCTAGAGTGGTTGACAAATCCTAATACTAACGGAGGTGCAGGTCCTAATTCCATCAAGTTGACATAATCCCATCAACGGACACAAGGTTTCACTCTGCAGGTTGCCCTCAAGTTTACGGCAGTCCTTCTGCCTCATATTCACAAATGGTGAAATTACAGGTGTGTGTTGTCATACCCCATTTATGTAGTGCTGAGGAATTGAACCCAACTCTTGTACTTGCTAGGCAAGCACTTTAACTTCTGAGCTACCCCTCCAGCCCAGGAAGAGCATTCTTACTATATTTGCTTGCTTTCTTTTAATTAATTTTTCATGTACATAATTTCAGGTTTCAGTAATATTTTGGTATCAACACTTGCTCCTTGCCTAGGCAGAGAGTAGAAAGCAGCAATTGTTAAATGGCCTTTTTCTTATTTATACTATGTCACTGATTTTTTATTAGTTTTTACCTCATGCTTCATCAAGAAGTTATAATAATTGTAGGTCAACTGATTGGGAATAGAATATCTAGAAAAGTCTGTTACTGAATAAGATAATGACTCCACAAAATGAGGTGAAAGATTGATGCTATCTGAAGTGAAACCTGAATATAACCCACATTATAGAAAGGATTTCCAGTAGTAAGTGTCGATTTGCTTTTACAACACTGCATTCTTTTCCTTTTGATATTTTGTCATAGTTGTAAAATTACAGAATTTAATAATTTTTCCATTGACCCATTTATTACTAAAGTTTCCCAGGCTAGGGACAACTTAGCAAGACCTTGTCTCAAAACAAAAAATAAAAAGTGCTGAGGCTATAGCTCATTATGACGGGCCTACCTACCCAACCTATCTCATTACAGACAGGACACCCCCCTGCCCCAAAATCTAATGTTAAAAAAAAAAAAAACATAAATACAAAGCAATATGCCTCTAACAGTACTGTGTTATTCTGTGTAAATACAAATGAGTATTTCACAAACCTTTTAAAATATTTGGGTCCTTTCAAGAGGAAATGCCCCACAAATTTCAGTGTTGATTTAATATTATTGAAGAGGCTGGAGGAATAGCACAGCGGTAAAAGCACTTGGCTAGCTAGTGCAAGGCCCTGAATTTGAATCTGTGGCACCACATAGTGGAGTGTACCTGTAATCCTAGCACTGGGTATGCTGAGGCAGGAAGATTGAGGCCAGCCTGGGCTAGATAATGAGTTCAGGACTAGCCTGGACTAGAGAGCAAGACACTAATCTCACCCCACCCCACCCCCCGTGTGCGTGTGTGTGTGTGTGTGTGTGTGTGTGTGTGTGTGTGTGTGTACAAGTATAATGTAACTTAAACTCTTACAGTTTTATAAAAGTGTGAAACTAAAGGGAGCTATAAAATCAGAAAGTTTACATTTAATTGAATAGAAATGTTTGTTAAAATTGAATTACTGTTGATAGACTGCAGTGTCTTTTCAGAATTTAATGTTACTTAGGAAAGACTGAAACTAAGAATTGTTTTATATACTTGATACTGCTAACATGGAACAAAGTCTGAGACAAAGTTCGTGGTATATACAAAGTGAATGGATCCATTTGTTTGGTTCACTTAACAATTTTTTTGTGTTACATAGAAGTTTTACTTGTTTTATAATAGCTTTATTATTGAAACATAATCCATATACCATAAATCCATCCTTTGAAAATATATAATTTAGCGGCATTTAGTTGATTTATACTATTGTACATCCATCACCACTATCTAGCTTTAGAATATAAGAACTCCCATAACCTTTACCAATCACACGTCAATCCCCCAGTCTCAATCTTTGGAAATCACTAATTCAACTTTATGTTTCAATAGATTTCAAAGTGTAGCATGTATTAAATTTCATTTCTTATAAGAATTTGTTATTATATCACTGTCATTTGATAATTTATTCTGACAGATATCTACCTGTATTTCAACTATTTTCAAACATTGATACTTACTTGTGATTTAGTGTGCCCAGGATTGCTTACTGTTGTGTTCACTTATCACTTGATTTTTCTCATTATCCTGATATAAAGTAAGTGTTCAATGCCAATTTTAGCCATTTCATGAATGTGGCATTGTTGGTTTAAATCCTCCTGAAGAAGAAGGTCATACTTTTTTTTCTAAGTTTTTTTCTAGTTCACATAATTCTTTTGAATACATAGAGAGAACTCTATATTTTGCCATGATAGTCTCTTATTTTTACTTATTCTATGAGAAGAGTAGTCTAGATAGATAGTCAAAGGTAATAGTTAACCATTTGAAGACCCAGTACTTAGGTACTGTCACACTGGGGAGTTTAGACTCTGCCTGAACTTCGGCAGACAAGCCACTTTCTATAACTGAGTATATTACCAATAAAAAATATTTGGATTATTAAACCATATAAGTTTGGTTTTAGTTTTTTGAGAGACCTCCATATATTTTCATAGTGACTGTGGTTTGATTTGATAGCAGTTTTTGTATATAATTATATGACTTTTTTTTTAATGGGTCAGCGGTCTAGAGCGGCCCTGCAGAGGTACCTGTTCTACTGCAATCGCTACATGAACCACATGCAGAGTCTACGCTTTGAGCACAAGCTATATGCTCAAGTGAAGCAGAAAATGGAGGAGATGCAGCAGCACAATATGTCCTGGATTGAGGTGCAGTTCCTGAAGAAAGCAGTTGATGTCCTCTGCCAGTGTCGTGCCACACTCATGTACACTTATGTCTTCGCTTTCTACCTCAAAAAGAATAACCAGTCCATTATCTTTGAGGTAGGAATTTTTCATGGGTAAGGGGAAAACCCATCATGGTTTTTCATAGATAAAAGTGTATAGAGAGTCTAAAGTTCCTATTTGATCAGAAAATATAGATAAATGTCATTAGCTAGTTATGAGAAATTTCTATACAGTATTTTCTAAAATAACTTAAGTCAGATGTGACCAAGAATATATTTCCTTTTGCTTCACATTTCCTTTTGAGTGTTCAGTGAAGAGCAAGCGGCTCTCAGATCTGGATAATTTCAAGAAATTTATCTCTTCAGATTGCCTTCAGTATTCTTGCAGAGATAGTAGATGAATCTTTTAATATTTTGAAAATTGTTTTGGAAAAAGGAAAACAAGTTGTTATTAGTGAAAGTCATATGAAGAGCTTTATAGGAAGTGTTAAGCGACTTAACAGAATTGTGGTATAAGTGTTAAATGCAGTCTGTAGTAAACATGCCAGCTACGTTGGTTTGTCTTTTAGCTTGCTTTTTTTGTTTTTGTTTTTGAGAAAGGGTCTCTCTGGGTAGTCTAGGCTGGTCTTGAACTTACTAGTAGCCCAGGCTGTCCTTGAACACCAGGCAATCCTCCTGCCTCAATCTCCCGAGTACATGTGTGCCACCACTCCCAGCTTTATGTGGTGCTGGAGAATGAATTCGGGGCGTTCAGCATGCTAGGCAAGCACTTTAACTGCTGAGTTAATCCTCCAGCTCATTTTAGCTTTTTTGAACCCAAAACTTCCTGTGTATTCTTTTTCTTGCAGAATAACCAAGCAGATCTGGAGAATGCCACAGAGGTGCTTTCGGGCTACCTTGAACGAGATATTTCCCAAGATTCTCTGCAGGATATAAAGCAGAAAGTACAAGATAAGTACAGGTAAAACATTAATAGCTGTTGAGCAGACCTTCTTTAGTAGTCTAGAATGACTTAGTAATGAGGTTTACTGTGGTAAAACTTGAATTGGTTAACATATCGAATGACAGCGGCTGCCATGTTTTTCGCGGATGCTTGTGTCCATTGGGTACCGGGCTATAGATAGTAGTGCTGGTGAGGCATAGAGGAAGTGCTGCCATTTAGTCTACTGGCTGATTCTATGTCAGTTCAGTTATAACTCCTCAGTTGCTGTTCTGTGTAGGGAAGCAACAATTTAAAAGGGACATATGCCCACCAAGATGAAGAGGTAAGAATAGGACATTGGTCTTTCCCTGTACTCTGGGTCATGGTTTCCATGTAGTTTGAGCTACGCAAATTTACTTTTATGATTTTGGTTAAATTTTTTTTTTTATCTCTAAAGAGAGATAGTGCATCCTAAGGGTAGATGATACTTGAAGATAGGTTACTTGTTTTGCTGTAGATGCAAAAATATTTAAATTTTTACAGCATTGGGGATTGAACCCAGGGTTTTCACCCTGAGCTATTTCCCCGGAATACACTCTCACACTTGGACCCACTTGGACCTCTTTTATTTTTAAATTTTGAGACAGATTGGGGCTGGAAGAATAGCTCAGTGGATAATGCATTTACCTAGCAAGCTCAAGGCCCTGAATTTGATTCATCAGCACCACTTAAACTGGGCATGATGCCACACACCTATAATCCCAGTACTTGGGAGGCAGAGGCAGGATGATTGCCTTGAGTTCAGGCCAGCCTAGGCTACACAAAGTAAGTTCAGGATACCGGCCTGGACTATAGAGTAAGACCCTGTCCCTCCCTACCCCTCGTCTTCCCTGACCCACAAAAAAGAAATTGAATCTTTCTAAATTGCCCCAGCAGGGCTCAAAGGTAACGGTCCTTCTGCCCCATCTTCCCACAGTGCTAGAATTATAGGTAAGTGGCACCAAATCCACTTACTCATATCTTTGTGTGTGTGTGTGTGTGTGTGTGTGTGTGTGAATTGAACATATTATTGGGAAAATGATAGAAGAGAAGGAAGGGAAAGAAAAGGGGTAACACTTCTATTCAGAGGGGGACCTGGAAATATGGGTTGTCCCTCTTTTTTTAATAACAATAGAAAACTTAAAATTTGAAAGACTTGGAGATTTAGTCTTAATACTTTCAGTTTTCTGCCAGAGAGTTTGCAGAAATTACTGTGCAAATTACTCATGAAATTACTTCTTGCCAGGTGTGGTAGTGCATGCTCTGGGAGGCTTAGGCAGGAGGATCACAACCTAGCAAAACCCTGGCTCAAAATCAGAAGGGAAAGAAAAAGAGAAAAAATTATAAATAGGCTTGGATCTAAGTCAGTTTAAAGTTCTGGGTTGGTACCATCAATTACATAAATAAATAAGATTTTCTTTATTCACTTAGCTGTAGGTCCATTGGATTGAGCCATATCTCTTAAGTTATATCAACTTATAATACTTTATGAATCTAAAATTAGTTTCTAGGACTGGGAATCATGGCTTCTAAAACATTATTTATAAAATTAGAAATAGTTTGATATGTCTGTACATCTTGTCTTAGCATATGCCAATCAAAAATTGATGCTTGGTTCCACCTCTGGATAAAGTGTAGGAGTACTCTTAAAAAATAAGTTAAGTGCCTCATTTTTTTTAATTATTGGAGGCTGAAACAAGTTTTTTTTTTCTCTTTGATTACAGATACTGTGAGAGTCGACGAAGGGTTTTGTTACAGCATGTGCATGAAGGCTATGAGAAAGATCTGTGGGAGTACATTGAGGACTGAGAGTGGCCCTGCATAAAATGAACTCTGAAAACTTTACCATCTAGAGTGCTCATGCAATTAAAACACACACACAAACAAGATGGCACTAAGCCTGTTCTGACACCGCTGGTCTATAGTACCAGAATTCTGTTTTGTTAACGGAAAGATTAAGTAAATTATATTGTAATAAAAAAGGTAGATAAACCATTGTACAACAGTATTCTAGGCCGCCAACAAAAGTGTGACAGACACACTAAAAGCCCTCCAACTTTAACTTGTAACGTAGCTTCATTCTCAAAGCTGACTTTTTTTTTCTTTTTCCTCAGTGTAGTACAGTTAAATTTTCAGATAGCTCCTTGACACAGCTTTTCATGTCCAAATCAGCCATTTTGTTGTACTTTGGTAAAAGACCTCTTCCCCTCCTCCCCTGCACATACAGAAACACCCACACACACAGACTGACTCTCTCATCATGAGTGAATGATGATAGCTCCTTGTAATGAAAATCCTTGGAATGGGGAAAAGGGTAGGCAGCAGAGGATTAAACAATACACAGACAAAAAACAAAAACACCTTTGTATATGACTTTTAAAACAAGAGGACAACACAGTATTTTTCAAAATTGTATATAGCGCATATGCATGGACAAAGCAAGCGTGGCACGTGTTTGCATAATGTTTAATTACAAAAAATATTTATTCTTTAAAAATCTTCAAGATTATGTCTATTTGCTGTGCATTTTCTTTCACTTGGCTTTATCTTTCCTGGGTTGGGGTTGGGATGAAAGATGTGTTTGTTTAGGAGCTCTGGAAGACCTTCCTAGAGCTTTTCAGTTTCCTTTCCTGAGCTTCCTTTGCCCTTTCTGGTTTTGCTGTGTCTTTTACAGGCCATGGGTCAATGCCTTGAATTCCCAGCTCTTGTTCAGGAACAGGGAGGTCAAGTTCTGACTAAGTGCCATGGCTTATTAAGGACCACAACAGAGAATTTTGTTGGCAGAGTTCATAAGTGACTGTCCCCAGCCCAGTCCCCTCTCCTGGCGTCATGTTCTATACCCCAGGCCTTGTGTGCTTATGTCATGCACACAGCTGAATGCTTTCTAGATTCACATCCGATCCTGGGAAAGCATTTCGCAGTTTCTTCTTCCTTTTTGTTTTCCCTTAATTGCTGCTTTGAGCCTTTTAAGATTTCAGTTATGGCTTATCTTTCACCCGTGATGTTAGAGTGTCAAATAGAATGATTTTGCTTTAAATATAAATAGCCATTCACTTAGTCTCCAATTGTGAATTTAAAGTGGAGAATACTGAAATTGCTTGTGTGTGTTGCTGTGGGTTAAGTTTGAAAGCAGACACCACTAGGAAGTGATGTTCCCATCCAGTGTATTGAATAGAAATCACTGAATTTGCTTATTTTCTGTTGTCAGCAGATGGGGGAATTAATAATCCATTTTAGCTGTGATGTCCATTTTTATGAAATTTCTACTAAGCTATGTTAGAAGTAAAGGATGGTGGTGGTTTAACTATATACCTGTTTAGGCCATTCTGGCTATGGTATTTTTTCAACAGCATCCCTAAATTTTTGTCAGTTTTATACAAGTATGCAGAGTGAACTAGGCAACTAGATTGAGGTCTGAACGTTAAAGCACCCGTTTTGGCTTAGGACCTCTTTGTCTTCCTTCCAATATCTTGTGCCTAGGGAGTGTTTACCATACGTGAGGCAGCTTTGTCTGCTCTTGCACCGTACATCTTACTACACCATTGGGAAGTAGGTTCGCTTTCCTCTGGCCTTTTGCCTAAGTTAGGCTTTGCTAAATCAACCCTACTTTTCCTTTTAGAAAAGGTCGTTACATGAGATGTACTTGCAGCTGTTCTTTTCCCATCAGAAGTCAGTGAATGTTTGCTGAGAATCTTGTGCTGCTTCCTTGAACCACTTGTCGCTTTAGGATCTGTCTGCCTGTGTCTTTTTCTTCCCCTTCCTTGCCGCCTCAGGTAAAAATCTGAATTCAGTGTCTGCTTGTTCCATATATTCTTTTTTCCTTCCCACCCTCATCATCCACTTGACTTTTATTTCAGATAATTGTATCAATCATAAGACATTTATCAAACTAAGGAATTTTTTTAAAACAGAAAGCTTGAATACGTTCATTTCCCTCATAACATAGGAAAGCAGCCCAGAGTTGCTATATAGGTATATGCAGCTCCCTTAAAATGCTTAATTTCTCTGTGTGTGTGTGTGTGTGTGTGTGCACGTGCATGCACGTGCGCGTGTTTCTTTTTTTTAATCTTATGAGTTAACTTGGCAAATCTAGGTTTAAGTGTCATACATTCTCTTCACATGTCTCCCTTGCAACAAGAATCTAAAAACTGTCTGCACTTAAAATCAGCCCCCACCCGTGGAAGAACAGTGCTTTTCAGAGACGCTTTCTAGTTCCAGCTTTGGCATACTGCCTGAGGATATTGCAGTTGTTGGGTGCATTTCCTAATCTGTATGGTTAAGGTAAATTGGCCTTTTCTACTTCCAGGCTTTTAATAGCTATCTCCATATTTGACAGGATTCCCGGAGTTACTGCTTTTGTTAGTAGTTTCAGTGCTCCCAGTTGGGATAGGCAAGCCATATTCTACAATAGCTTTCCTATTTCATCTAAGTTTGTAATAGGATTCTATTCACAGTAAGCACCGGGGTCTCCCTGTCTCCTTGAGGTCAATTACGTAGTCTTTTGAAAATGCATGCTTCATTTGAACAAGTTATTGAGCAGCGGATGGACTTTGAGTGATTTAAAATAAAACTCAGGACACAAAGCATAGTGGTAAAAACAAGAGTAGCATATAACATCATCAGACTAAATTACATGTGATTTGCTGCCACCCAGATTTTATGTTCTTTAATGTGTGTTTAAATAAATATTAAATGCGTTTGTGTATACATACACATATACAACAGATCCAAAACTGACTTGATTTGAAATGAATTTACCGTAGTATATGGTTCTGCCATAATTAGGAACTAAAATTTAGTACAAGAGAGAAAAGGACCTAATGTGACACATTGTTTTAGCTACATATCCTGGTATAGAGCACTTGGGGGATGGGATGGGTGGGTTGGTGAGACAATCAGATCGTTAACTTGGTTAAATGCTCCTAACCCTGTAATTCTGTGCGTAGAGCACCCTGTGCTGTGGAAATAACTGTTCTTAGATTTTCATTGTAACTGGACTGTTCAGGTTGCCCAGAGGGAAAGAACATTCCTAATTCTAATAAAATAAACTTTTATTTTGTTATTCCATTAGTTACTTATGTTTATTTTTATAGTTGAAAAAAATGATCAAGAGGTGGCAAGTAGCTACCTGTGTTATGTGCCTTATTCACTGTTCCTACTTAAGAGTCAAAATTTGGTTCAGTTTCTTTGCAGGGAACTGTGAATGAGACCATATGAAGCCTTCATACATTTTTTCCAAGCTCTCTATTTCTGTGTCTCAAACATAGAATTTAGATTGCTGTTGTGTTATGAGAATAATACAGATTAGATGCTCAGTTTGTCTCTGTCGAGTTTAAAAGTCATTCTCAGCCTTCAAACTCCTTGTTAGTTGTGTTTCAGTCTTTTACAGCTGATATTTGCTGTGCGGAGGAAGGAAGGGTTGTCTTAAAGGTCTCTAAGTTGGAGTGAGTTACTGTTGGGTCTTGAACTAACTCTGGACTTTAGGACAGTTTCATCTTACCTGCTCTATAATTATGATTTATCATTTTCATATTCAAAAGCACTATACCTTATATATGCTACGACAATTGGAGTAGAGATTGCTGTTTTATAAGCGAGGAAAATAAGGCTAAATGAATTTAAGTGACTTGCCCAGATATTCAGTTTCTTCTGTCTGGGACCCTAACAATATTGGACTGCCTCTTTGTATTATTTTCTCATTTTAGTTTAGCATGCAGGACCAGGAAGCGTGGTTCTTTACAGCTACGGTATTTAAATCTCATTGATAATTATATCATGTATATTACTGCTATAGGATTGTTGTATACTGTCTCTAATTTGTTGTTGCCGAATCTGCAACTAGTGTGGTCCTGCATTTTGCCTGTTAGGACAGTCAGTCCTCCTGTAAAGATGATCACATGGGATAATTACGAGTAAATGGTTTAGCATAATTTGATTTGATAAAAATCAGCTGACTTGTAGTTGTTGATGTAATTAATGTAAGGAATTTTAGTGTGTTGAAACTTATAGGCGGATATTAGAGCTGATAAAGTTATCAGAGTCATCAAACTGATAGAGGGTTTATGTTATAGCTGATGGCTGAAAATGCTCAGAACAGCAGGTATCCATTTGATCTCAGCCTTGATCCTCACAGCTTTAGGTGGCTAATCAGCAGTGAGCATTTACAGGGGAATCTTGGCTCCTTCAGAAATAGGAAAATGTTCAGCTTCTCAGATTTTTATATTTCTTCAGAGGTAGGATTGGTGTGTATCTGGTTTGTTTTAAGGGATTTTTCTTCTCTAATTCCTCAAGGTGAAATACTCTATTCAGAAATGCCCAATTGTAAGTCAATACCTAACATAGGAGTAAACATAGTAAAACAACCTTTTTTTATTTGTGGTGTGGGTATGTAAGATTAAATCCAATTTTTAGGGCAGCTGTTGAACCTTAAACTGCAGGATGGGAAAATAATAAAAATGGAATTCTTGTGAAAAGCACTTTCAGGCTAATGGTTTGAAGGCCTCATACCAGTGCTTAATTAGGGCCATTGTCAGGGTAGGAGCCAGTGAGTTACTCACATGTTGACATGTAGCAGCTCTAGCAATGCCAAAAAGAACAACCATAGTAATCGGGCCTTAAGTAATTTGCAAGTTTCGAGCTCAGGTGTCTCTAAGAGCCTGGTGAATAGTAGACCACCCTGATCTAGGTAGGCTCTGAGAGGAAACAGGCTACAGACTGCTAGTGTGTTCAAAAGTCACACATTGAATTGATACCAAGGTCATGCTTCTCTGATTGTGTATGTTATTTTATTATGCTATGTTGCTGTTTTTATAGGAATATTGTAAAGACTAAAACATGAAAAGCTGTACCCCTATGGGACAGGCCTGGAATCCCAGCACTAAGAGGCTCACGGGATTGCAGGTTTAAGCCTAGCTTGGGCAATTCAGCGACCTTAGCTTTTTAGGACTTTCTGAAACCCTCTCTCAAAAATAAAAATAGGTTTTGGAGAAGTTAAACTTAAATTGCATTCTATTAACCAATATGAATGTATTTCTGTAAGCATAATTACATTTAAATAAAGTTTTAAAAAACAAAATAAAAATAGGTTAGGGATATAATTCAATGTGAGAGCTCCAAACTCAATCCCCAGTGCCACCAAAAGAAAACAAAAACAGAAAATAATGCAGTTAACAATAAACACACCAGTGCTGGTGTAGGCAAAAACATTGAGCTGTAGACTCCCAAGGGCAGGATGAGTTTACACCTGAGACCTAGAAAGTTATTTTGAACTCCTACACCCCACCGTCAGTCATGTGTACATCCCATGTTTCCGTTTTACCTGTGGCCCTCTGGCCCTGGTTGTTAATGTTAACTGTTGTGGACATGCGCATAATGATTCAGACCTATGAAGCAAGATCATCAAAACAAGCATGTTCTTCCAGGCTTACCTAGTGGGAGACATCTGGTAGATCATGGAAATGCCTATGAAGTTTTTCTTTTTCTTTACTGAGGAGTGAACCCAGGGTCATTACACTAAGCTACAACTCTAACCTTTTATTTTTTTATTTTGAGACAACATCACACTTAGTGAGAGCCTGCCCATACCAGGCTCAAACTCGGGATCTTCCTGCTTCAACCTCCTAGAATGCAGGGATTATAGGCCTGACCACCAGGCCCAGCAAGCTTTCTTTCAAGTAAATGTAAGGGATTAGTAAAAGGTCATTTTGGCTAGTGTTTACTATGTGTTTAATGTCCATATAAAATCAGTTTTTTGAGATAGCTTCCTTCCCCCATTTGATAAATAGAAATTCAAAGGTGTGTAATTTTTTTTAAGGCAGGATCTCACTCTAGTCCAGGCTGGTCCTGAACTTGCTGTGTAGCCCAGGCTGATCTCAAACTCACCTCAGTTCTGCCTTAGCCTCCTGAATGCTGGAATTACAGGCATGCACCACCATGCCTGACTAACTTTCTTTTTTTGGTATGGTGCTGGGGAATTGGACTCAAGGCCTTGTGCATGTTAGGCAAATGCTTTAATCACTGAGCTGCACCCACAGCCCGGGTTGACTCCTTACTCTGATTCTTGGCGAGTAGATTATCCATGATTAACCAACAAGTTAATACAGAGCCAGAGCCACACTTGACTGCCACACTATAACCTTCACCATAACTGCAGCTGCTGCTCAAACAGCTTTACTGGAAATGCCTGCTAAAGTTAATGGATCAGAACTTCAGCCTTTGCCATGGGTAATCAATTATTAATTCTTATTTTTGCCTCTTCTTGGTTTGAGTTTCTTTTATTAGCAGACTTAGATTTACTACTAAGAAAGACCCAAAGTACTCTCACCCTTTAGTTCATTGTTGGGAGCAACCCTAGTAATTTAATGAGTCAAGACGAAGGACAGCTCTGTATTTCTAAAGCTTTTCCAGGAGACCAGTATTTCTTTGAACTAATGATATTGAAAAGTATTTCCAGAGTTTGGCACCAATAAATCCCTCTTCATTGGCTATATCTGTGTGAAAGGCTTGATACTCTTGAAACCACCAGCCTTTCACTACAGAGCATTCAAGTTTCATGGCTAAAAACTGAGAGTTGTTTTGAATAGAAATATAAACCAATTCCATATAGGAGACAGTTTACTCTCCATAAGGTTCTTTGTGCTAAAATCTTGTTTCTATAGATTTTGCATTTCCTTCTAATGGCTAATATCCATCTCTGTATAGAGAGGAACAGTGTCCCAGAACCCATGTAGAGCAAATTAAATGACCTAGAATTTTGAATCTGGGGCTTGTGCAATGAGAATTTAGCTCTGTAAACAGTTGACCAAGTTTTGATTACTGAGGACTGGGTGAACATGAGCAGGGTTTTTTTCCTAAATATTCTGCAGGGATGTTAGCCAAAAACACTGCTCAGATGTCCTAGCTTTCTCTTGTGTGGAGAATGCCTTGCTATGTGTACTCCCACCTCTGTAGGTCACTTGTCTTTTTTTATTTTTTTAACGGTGCTGAGGATGGAACCCAGGACTCTTGCACTATACTACATCCTCAATCCATTTTTTGGCTTTGATTTTGAGACAGTCTTGTTAAATCTCTCTGTCTGGGCCCAAACTTGTGATCCTCCTGTCTCAGCCTCCCAGGGATGCTGGATTATAGGCCTGCACCACTGGGCCACCATTTTCTAAACATGAGTGCAACATCAAAGATAACCAGCATTTATGGAGCACCTTTTGTGGGCCTACATGGGCAGTAGATATTCTAATAGAATGCTCTAAAATTGTGAAGTTCTTGCACCTGCTCTGAGTCGTTTTTAACTTAATTGCCGGTCTTCCTGGTATGAACAAAGTTGTTTGCTTGTTAATAAATTTGTACCATATATGCTGGCTTGTGACTCGTTTCTAAGTAGGGTAAGTATAAAGGAGTTTCATACTAAGGGAGGAAGCATGACCTGAGTGTTCACCTGCTTTGGAAAAGATGCCTCCTTTAATTAGGAAATGATTATATATGTAAAAGTGCTGGTACTAATTGGAGCCTTGTAAAGGTTATGGTAGCAGGTGCCAGAGAAGGTCTAATGAAGAGTCACAGTGTTTTGCATGCATTTTAGGAATAAATTTTTACCCTATCATTTCTCTAGCATGCAATAAGGTAGCCTAAGTATCATAGTTATAGAAAGCTTGGGGCTGGAGCTCCGAGCACCACATAAGCTGAGTGTGGTGGTGCACACCTGTAATCCCAACACTCAAGAGGGTGAGACAGGAGGATTGCCTTGAGTCCAAGTCCAGTCTAGGCTCCATAGTGAATTCAGGACCAGCCTGGACTACAGAGTGAGACCCTGTCTCAAAAGAAAGAAAACAAAAACCATGGTTGCAGAGAGCTCACCAGTCAGCTGGGTGTAGTGATGCACATCTATCATCCTAGCACCTGAGAGGACGAGGCCAGCCTGTGCTGCAGTGAATTCAAGGCTGGCCTGGGCTACAGAGCAAGACCTTGTCTCAAAAACAAGAACAATCTCTGTGATGTCTTATTATAATCAAATTAATATGCCCATGCCTTACAGATCAAATGTCATACAAATGAACTGTTGGTTCCTTAAAATTGTTTCACAGGTTCCTAAAGCTATTTTTGGGCCCTGAGTTATGTACCCTCTTAAGTTTTATAATCAAGGGCCTTGTTAGACCTAAGGAGATTTGGAGTCTAAAACACACTAAAGCAACTGGGTCAGATGGATCAGTTAAGAATTGAAAGCATGGTACTCAAATAAGGGATTCTTTATTTTGTTTCAGATTGATAGAAATATATGTATCCCACATTTTCAGTGTTGATGTTTTGACAATTGTGTACACCTGTGTAAGAACAACTCAAAAAGATTTTTTAAAACACTGCTAGTAGTTAGGATGTGGTGGCACATGCCTGTAATCTCAGCACTCAGGAGGCTGAGGCAGGAGGATTGCTATTAGTTTGAGGCCGCCTGGACCACAGAGCAAGACCCTGACTCAAACATAAAACAAGAAAACACTACCATTACAT
Organism: Ctenodactylus gundi; assembly: GCA_004027205.1. NCBI lineage: Eukaryota > Metazoa > Chordata > Mammalia > Rodentia > Ctenodactylidae > Ctenodactylus > Ctenodactylus gundi. Next base: position 16,711 of record PVKB01003239.1, on the reverse strand, counting down.
TCTCTTAGGGCTGGAGGAAGGGCTCAGTGGTAAAAGCACTTGCTTTCCCCAACACCTGCAGAAACCGGGCATGGTGGCACACGCCTGTAATCTGGAGGCTGAGACAGGAAGATTGTCCTGAGTACAAGGCCAGCTTGGGTTACAGAGAGAGACCCTGTCTCAAAAGAAAAAAAAAAAAAAGACCTTGTCTGCCTTTTAAAAAATCTTTCTGCCGCCTTCTCATTCCAGTGATCACTTCCTAGTTTTTATCACTAAAGAATTGTCTACTAAATTTTTAAAAAATGGATCATATAATTAGCATTCATTTGCATATGGCTTCTTCCACATAATACTTTTTTTTTTTTTTTTTTGGTATTAGGGATTGAACTCAGGACCTTTGCTCTGAACTATATTCTCAGCCTTTTTTGTTTTAAATTTTGATTTCAAGGCAGGGTCTCACCAGTTGCCAAGTTGCCCAGGCAGGGCTCACACTTGAAATCCTCTTGCCTTAGCCTCCAGAGCACTAGAATTAGAAGCCTGTGCCACTGGGCCAGGCTATGAAATACGTGAAAGCCTCATCTGTATCGTATCAGAAGCCTTTCTTTATTGCTGAGTAGTAGTTCATTCTGTTATTACATCACAATTTGTTTTTGCATTCTCTTATGGGGACTTTAGGCTTTTTTTGGTTCAGGGACACT
>PVKB01003239.1:0-15934 GCA_004027205.1 Ctenodactylus gundi | reverse complement strand
TTTCCCAGGTTGCTAAGTTTTTAGGTTGGGCTCAAACTCGCTATCTTCCTACCTCAGCCTCCCTGAGTGCCGGGATTATTTAGTGGCCTGCCCCACCGGGCCTCGGTGGGTATATTTTCATCTCCCTTGGATAAATATGAGTCAAAATTGCTGTGTTGCTAGGTGTGGTGGTGCACGCCTGCAGTTCCGGCACTGGGGAAGCTAATGGCAGGATTGCCGTGAGTTCGAGGCCAGCTTGGGCTACATAGTGCATGCAGGGCCAGCCTGGGCTACCGAGCAAGACACTGTCTCAAAACAAACTTGCTGAGTTATATGGTATGGTTGCGTTTGTGCCTACTCTGTAGGGTGGCTCTCTCTGCCATGTTGTGTGCCTGTCCCACGCATGGTGGTTACAGCTGTTCTACAACTCTGCCAAGACTTCCTGTTGCCCATGAGGGTTTTTTTGTTATTTTGGTTTTTTTTTTTTTTGTATTAGCCATTTTCACAGGTATGAAATACCTATAATTTTAATTTCTATTACTTTCCCACTTTAACACTGTATTGCTGGGTTGGAGATGTAGCTCAGTCATGGAACACATGCCAAGTGTGCGTGAAGCTCCAGGTTCAGCCCTCAGTACCACAAGAAAAAAATGTTATATTCTCATTGTAGGTATTAATCTTTTTGTTCTGAATACAATTCCAGGCCTTTGCACAACTCCTTGGGATCTTTTGATGAACAGAAATTTTCATTTTATTGCATTGTATTTTGAAACAAATTTTCACTGTGTACAGCCCAGGCTGGCCACAAATTCCTGGACTGAAGTGATCCTTCTGTCATAGCCTTCCAAGTAGGAAGGCCTGCAAGGCATGTGCCACTGTGCCTAGCTTACCTCTTTCAGATTTCTTTTTTCTTCAAAAGATAGGGTCTCCTGATGCAAGCCCATAATCTCAGCACTCTGCAATTCTGAGGCAGGAGGATTGCAAATTTGAACCTGGCCTGGGCAACTTAGTGACTTAGTGAGACCCTGTCTCAAAGTGAAAAGTAACAATGGTCTGGGATGTAGCTTCGAGCAAAGACACCATGTTGGGTGTCCAGCACAAAAGAAATAAAGATAAAGAAAAAGAAAAATGAAAGAAAGGTGGAGGAATAGCACAGCAGGTAGAGCGCTTGCCTAGAAAGCCAGAGTTTAACTCCTGTCACCATGTGAGCAGGACATGGTGGCTTATGCCTATAATCTCAGTGCTTGGGAGGCTGAGGCAAGAAGAATGCCATGAGTGTGAGGCTAGCCTGGGCTTCATGGCTAGATAATTCAGGACCAGCATGGACTATACAACAAGAACTGTCTCAAAAAAAAAAAGAAAGAAAGAAAGAAAGAAAAAGAAAAAGAAAGAAAGATCGGGTCTCATGGTGGCCTCAAATTTGGCAGTCCTCCTGCCTCAGCCTGCTGACTGTTAGGAATACAGGTGTGCATAAGCATACCTGGCTTGCTCAGAATTTTTAATTTTGATGCAGTCCAGTTTTATAAAGGTTTTTGTAGCCAGATATGGTGGCACACACCTGTTATCTCAGCACTCTGGGAGGCCGAAGCACAAGGATTGCAAACTTGAGCCCCGCCTGGCCAATGGAGCAACTTAGTGAGACCCCGTCTCCAAATGATAATAAAAAGGACTGGGGATGTAGTTCAGTGTGAAGGGCCTGGGTTCAGTCCTCAGTTTAAAAAATATGTATATCTTTTATTTATTTATGTATTTATTTTTATAACCTAAGTTCACAAAAACTTCTAGTAGTTAAGGTCTATGATGCATATGGAGCCCATGTTGGCCTTGGACTCACCACAATCCTCTTGTCTCAGCCTCCCAAGTGCTGGAATTGTGGTGCTGGGGAATTGAATTTGGGTACTTAGCATTTAACGTAGTGCTTGCTAGGCAAGTGCTTTAACCATTGAGCCATTCCTCCAGCCCTGATTTTTATTTTCTTTCTTTTTTTCTTGTTTTTTGAGACAGGGTCTTGCTTCTGTAGTCCAGGCTGGACCTAGACTCACAGTGGAGCCCAGGCTGGCCTTGGACTCACAACAATCCTCCTGCCTCAGCCTCCTGAGTGCTGGGATTATAGGCATGTGCCACCACACACAGCTTTTATGTGGTACTGGGGAATCAAAGCCAGAGCCTTGAGCTTGCTAGGCAGGCACTGTAATCACCACAGTATTCCTCTAGCTCCCATCTCAATTCTTTTTGAGTGGATAAGGCTTATTTCAACATAGGTATTCAACTTGCTTGAGCTAGGAATCTTTTATATTTTTAAAAGTTTGTAAACAGAAAGAAAAAGAAGCAAAGCCTGTTCTCTCTTCCATAGCATTGTCCAATAGAACATTAAAAAAAAAACCAGGAATATATATTCCTGCCAATTCTCCTGCTTCAGCCTCCTTAGAGCTGGGTTTACAAGCCTGTGTCACCACACCTGGTTTATGTGGTATTAAGGAATTGAACCTGGGGCCTTTCACTTACTAGGCAAGCATCCCAACCACAGCCCCGTATAACAGGAATATTTTATATGTGAACTACATAATATGGTAAGTGATTGGTGTTTGTTTGTTTTTTGACACAGGATCTTGCTCTGTAGTCCAGGCTGGTTCTGAGCTCATGTAGCCCAGACTGGCCTCAAACACGGCAATCCTCCTGCTTCAGTCTTCTGAGTGCTAAGATTACAGGTGTGTGCCACCATGCCCAGTTTATGAGGTGCTAGTGAATTGAACTCGCTTACTTAGCACTTGCTAGGCGTGCGTTTTAACCACTGAGGTATTATTCCTCCAGCCCCTAATTGGTGGTTATTGAGGACTTAGATGTGGCTAGCATAAATAGATTTTTATTTTAAATTTAAACACAGTTAACAGCTAATAGCTATTGGACAGCATAGCACTAGAAATTACACATCTATACGTCTCTGCTCTTTTTATTTTATATTTTACTCATATAATAAGTAAAAACCCACAATACTTTTTTTTTTTAAGGCAGGGTCTCATTCTGTAGTCCAGAGTGGGCCTGAGCTCACTGTGTAGCCCAGGCTAAGCTTGGACTCATGGCAATTATTCTGCCTCAGCCTCCTGAGAGCTGGGATTACAGACATGTGCCACTCTGCCTGGCCCTATGTATCGATTCCAATATTTTGAACTCCACTGGAATTTTTAGTATTTTGACCTGAATTATCTTAAAGCTCCCACCTGATAATTCAGCATCTAGGTCTTCTCTAGGTTTACTTCTGTTGACCCCTTTCTCTCTCATGCTATGGATTTGTGTGTGGTTTTTTTTTTTTTTTTTGACAGAGCCTCCCAGTGTAGCCCAGACTCAGCTAGAACTCACAGAGATCTTCCAGCCTTTGCCTCCTGAGTGCTGGTACTAGGTGTGTTCCACCACAACTCCTGCCTTACACATGCCTTGTGTATAGTCACACACTGCACAGTCCACAGCAAATCACATGGACAGTGGTGTTCCCACAATATTAGGATGACTAAATAGTTTCTATCGCCTAATTTTTTCATAACTTTTCTATATTTAAATATGTGTAGATGCACAAATATATATACCATTGTGTTACAGTTACCTGCAGTATACATTAAAGTAACCTGCTGTACAAGTCTGCAGGTAGGAGCAACAGGTCGCACCATGCAGCCTAGATGGTTGTGTTGTCCAGGTGTGTCCACGTGCTTGCTGTGGTGTCTGCACGGCACTATGTTAAATGAGGAAGTCGTTTAACAATGGATTCCTCAGAATGTATTCTGTTGCTAAGCAACACATGACTGTACTTGATTATGGATATTTTATATTAATCAAAAGAGACTGAAGTAAATACTATTTTCCTCCAAAATGAGGCATGCCCATTTTGTTTCAGGCAACTCAAATAATGGCTCAATTAATCTGATATATATTTGAGCTAAAAGTGGGCCTTACTGTAGATTTAATTTGAGTCAGTTTACCACTAGCTTCAAATATTTTGAAGACAGACAGAATTTTCACAGGACCTGGGTTTTGGGCACTGGCAAGACTCCAGCCAGGTCACCAGCTTCTGGAAGTGTAGATCTTTCCTGCTGTACAGCTTAGATGCCAGGTTTTCTTGGTCATCAGGTTAGAGAGGATAGAGGGTATTTCTTTCAGCTCTTGTGTTTCCAGGCTCTTAGTTTTTTCAGAGGAATGGTATAATGCCTGGGGGATGAGCCTTTCCATTTAGCTATCCCCTTCTAAACCCTAGCAGTATGTCTGCTGGATTTCTTAGCTCTTTTGCCTCTCCCCTTCACTTTTTTTGTTTTTGTTACTGGGAATTGAACAAAGGGCCGTTGCTCTGAACTACATATCCTTCCTTTTACTTTTTATTTGAGGCAGGGTCTAAGTTTCTAAGGGGCCCAGACTGGGCTTTAATTTGCAGCCCTCCTACACTAGCCTCCCAAAGTGCTGGGATCATGAGACTGTCCCACTAGGTCCAGATTTATTTATTTATATATTTATTTTTGACACCGGGGATCAAGCCTAGATCCTTCTTGCTGAGCTACATCCCCAGCCCATATTTTTTCCCCCATTTTTATTTTTGAATATGAGACAGGAAAGTAGCTAAATTGCTCAGGTTGGGCTCACGCTTGCTAATTCTGCCTCAGGCTCCTGGAGTCCTGGGATTACAGGTTCGTGTCACTGGGCCAGGCTTCTCCTTAAACTTGTTTAAATTAATTAATTTTTGTGGTACTGGGGGTGGAACTCAGGGCCTTCACAATGAGCTACATCTTAGGTTTTTGGGGTTCTTTTTTTGAGCTACATCTTCAGCTTTTTTTTTTTTTTTTTTTTTCTGAGACAGGATCTCACTCTGTAGCCCACGCCCTGGCTGGTTTTGGACTCATGGCACTCCTCCTTTCTCAGCCTCCCTAGTGCTGGGATTACAGGCCTGTGCCACCACACTCAACTTTTTTTTTTTTTTTTTTTTTGAGACAGGGTCTCGCTCTGCGGTCCAGGCTGGCCTGAATTCACTGTGGAGCCCAGGCTGGCCTTGGACTCACGGCAATCCTCCTGCCTTAGCCTTCCGAGTGCTGGGATGACAAGCATGCGCCACCACGCCCAGCTTATGTGGTGCTGGGGAATCGAACTCAGGTACTTAGCACTTGACTTAGTGCTTGCTCAAGCGCTTTAACCCCTGAGCCATTCCTCCAGCCCCCACTACACTCAACTTTATGTAATGCTGGGGAATCAAACTCAGGGTCTTGCTCTTGCAAGGCAAGTGCTTTAGTTTTAACCGCTGAGCCATTTCTTCAGCCCCAGCTCATTGCTTAGTACTGATTTTGAGACAAGATCTTTCTAAGTTGATAAATTGCCCAGTCTGGGCTTGAATTTTTGATCCTTCTGTCTCTGCCTTCCAAAATGCTGGGATTACAGGGCTGGGCCACCTGGGCCAGCTCCCTCACTTTTAAAAGGTGTCCTGGACATGGAAAAAGCTCCAGTGACCTCAAGGAGATAAATCTCTCTCAGCTTTCCTCACAGAATCAACTTAACTCCCAATTTAGTGTATGGCATCTCTGTGCTGTAAGAGCAGAGGGGTAGGATTGATGGTGGGATACAGGCTCCCTCTGTGGGTCTGTGGCCTCTAGATATTTATGTTATGTCAGCCTCCATGAGGCTGCAGACATTGTGTAACATTTTGGCAAATTTCTCTTTACTCCCTCCCCTCCATGGATTCTTTTTCCTAGCATAGGTCAGCTAGAAATATGAGGAATGATTGGGCTCTTCTCTCCTAAGAAAGATGTGGCATTTTTCTGAGATTGTTTTATTTAGATTTGGGTTCCAGTTTCCTGATGAGATTAATTTTTTTTTCATTTTCTACCTAAACTGACTTTATTTTTGTTACTTGCCAGAGCGGGAGCTATATTCTGTCATAACTTTCGATATACAAATCCAGAAACTGGAGTTTAATTTTTTACATATTTTATTAATTACTTTAAAAAATTAATAATAGGTATCAGTAATTCGGCGGAGCCTGAGGCAAGAGGATTGCTGAGTCCTAGTTCAGCCTGGAGTGAGTTCAGGCCCAGCCTTGATGACAGAGTGAGACCTTGTCTCAAAAAAAGATAATAAAAATTTAGTTAAATTTTATAGATTCATAATGAAAATAAACACCTTCCTCAGGCTGGAGGAATAGTACAGTGATTAAATCCTAGCAGGCACAGTGCCCTGGGTTCAATTCCCCAGGACCACATAAAGCACATGCCTGTAATCCCAGCATTTAATAGGCTGAGGCAGGATGATTGCAGGATTGCCATGAGGTCAAGGTTAGCCTGGGCTCCAAAGTTCAGAACCAGCCTAGCCTGCAGAGCGAGACCCTGATTCAAAAAGCAAAAAAACAGCAACAACATAAAAACATTCCTGTCACCTAGGATCCCTACTTTCTCTACTCCATTTACAGAGACAAATATTTTAGCACTTTCTTCTGATTTCTTCTCAAAATTATATTTATAAAATATGTAAACACCTCCCAATTTTTCAACACAAATGAAAAAGATACCATTTTCCCCCACGTAACTATTTTACTGTTTTTTTTTTTTTTTTTTTGAGACAAAGTCTTGCTCTGTAGTTTAGGCTGGTCCTGATTTACTATGTAGCCCAGGCTGGCTTCGAACACATGGCAATACTTCTGCCTCAGCCTCCTGGGTACTAAGATTATAGGTGTGTGTCACCCCACCTAGCTTATATGGTGCTGGGGAGTCGAACCCACGGCCTTGTGCTTGCTAGGCAAGCTCTTTGACCCTTGAAGTATGCTCCAACTCCTACTTTACTGTCCTAAGGACAGTCACAAGTTGCATGTTATATCTTAATATGAATGTATTTTGCTTTATTTAAACAGTCATTGATGGTGGGCACTCAGGTGTTTCCAGCATTTTTTCTCACAAAGTAGTTTGAGGCAACTGCCTCAGTTAGTGGGGTTAGTGAAAGATTTTACCCTCCTGTCCTTGTTTTCAAAATAAAACCATTCTTTTTGCAATTTACAAGCAAACAAAAAACCAATGCGGTGTGTACACCTTTGCCCATGTTCACCATTAGTTACAGTTCAGTGTATTTATTGTATTAGGTATGAGTATATTTTAAATATTACATGCAGGCATATGAATAATATGAATGCTTTATATTATTTTATTTTATATGTATTTATTTATTTGCAGTACTGGGGATTGAACAGAGGCCCTTTACTCTAATTACATCCCCAACCCCCCCTTTTTTATTGTTTATTTGGGACAGAGTCTTTACTAGATTGCTAAATTGCCCAGCTGGGCTCAAACTTGGGATTCCCCTGCCTCAGCCTTGCAAAGTCCTGGAATTATAGGCCTGTGCCACTGGATGGGCTGTGCTTTATATTAAAGTGGTGCTTACTAAAGTATTGGCTGGGCTCTGAAGTTTGCAGTATGGGTTTTGGAAGGACTTGATGGGCACTTTGAAAGAGGGGTGAGGTGCTAGGATTGCCCAGCAGATGCCATCAGGACAAAGTTGGCTGTGGACCCTAACAAAGTATAAATGACATATATATATGGGGTTTGGGGGACAGGGTTTTACTCTGTAGCCCAGGCTGGTCCTGAACTCACTATGGAGCCCCCAGTCTGGCCTTGGACTCACTGCAATCCTCCTATCCCAGCCTCCTGAGTGCTGGGATTACAGGCATGCACCACTACGCCTTGTTTATGTGGTGCTGGGGAATTGAACTCGGGTACTTAGCGCTTGACTTAGTGCTTTCTAGGTAAGTACTTTAACTGCTGAGCCATTCCTCCAGCCCAACATATTTAAATATGAAAATGGAGGAGCACACAGTTGTATTTTTTTTTTTTTTTTTTTTTTTTAGTTCTGAAGATGTGACCCAGGACCTTTACACAGAGCTACATTCCCAGCCTTTTTTTTTTTGGTTTTAATGTTGAGATATTAGCTAAGTTGCTAAATTGCCCAGGCCAAGCTCAAAATTGCAGTCCTCCTGCCCCATCCTCCTAGAGTGCTGGGATTACAGGTCTGTGCCACCAGGGCCAGTGTAACTCCTTCTTTAAGCTGATATAGGACATACGATAAAAGTTATTGACTCCCGATTCTCTCCTACCTCAACTCCCCCCATAAAAACAATAAATGTCTATTATTTAGAATATTTTTGCATAACTATGTGTTTTGAATGAGGCTGACAAGGTCGCATTCAAGATTTTCTAAGGGAAATAGGGACCTATGTATGATATAAGACATGCTCTACATGATTTCTAGAATTTTCCCGAGTTTTTTTTTTTTTTGAGGGGGAGATTTTCCTGTTTACTCTCTGAGTAAAACACAGTTTGGTGATAGCAATTTGAAAAACCAGTGAAGTTTCTTATGAAAAAGGCTCTTTGCATAGAAAATGCTCTTTCTCCTATGTTCCAGGGTCAAAGGAGAGATTTTGAAGCATATAATATTAATGGCTTGTAAATATTGAGGGCAAATTGTCATTTACCCATGCCAGGACCTCTTCCAGGGAGTTTTTCTTCACTAAGGCTCCCCGTTCGGTAACCAGCTGTACCATCCACCCTGTTGTCTCTAAAGTTAGAAGCCTGGCAGTGTTCCCTTGACACGAATCCCCCTTTCCATAATTCTCTCGTGTCCAGTTCTGTGCCATGTAGGAGGTTTGTTCTATCTCCTAAATTTCTTGAGAACCCTTTTCCTTTTCCCCCACTTCTTTTGCCAGCCCTTTGGTCTAAGTAAACTGTTTCATCACCTTTGCTTTGCAAGCTTTAGTCTCCCAGATTCTTGTCATTCTCACAATTCATTTGCTTATTACCTAAAACAAACTCTTTAGATGTTTATTGTGACCCCGTCATTCCTTGCTCAAAACTCTCTAGTGCCTTCCCAAACGCCCTTACAATAAAATCCGTAATATGGCCTTTGTGGATCTGTACCACTAAGATTCTCCACCTCCTTCACCCATTGCAACCAATTCCTTTCCCCCTTTTCTTTTCCAGTCAAACTGGTCTCCTTTCTGTGCTGCAAACTGGCCAAGCTTCTTCGATCCTCAGGGCCTTTGCACAAAGTCTTCCCTTGACTTAGAACTCTTCCCTGGCCAACGTACTTCTTCATCTCCCTTTCCCAAGTGGATGGCTTACCTTTTAGGTCTCATTTTAAATATCCCTTATCCACGAAAACTCAAGTCAAATCTAGATCGAATCCCTCTGTTACTTGTTCTTCCCATCCAAATGTTTCTCCTCCTTAAGATTTATCACAATAGTTATGATACAATTATGTAATTATGTTGTGCTTTTCATTTAATTTTATTTTTCTCTACTATTGGCATAGGGAATAGTAGAGAAATACAGTATTAAAATTTGAAGTGTATAAAAGGTATGAAGTAAAAACTTCTATTCTCTGTACTCCTGTTACCCACTTTTCCTCCTTGAAGTAGCTACTTTGAGTATTTTGAATACTCTCCAGAAATATTTGAGTACACAAGCAATTATGTACATAATATTCCTGATTTTTAGTTTTTGTCTTTTAAAAAATCTAACACAGTATATGCATTTTCCTGCACTTTGTTTTTATCTGTTATGTATCCTGGCAAATCTTCTATATCAATATGTAAATAGTTGCTTATTTTTCATGTAGTATGGACCTACCATAATTCATATGACTCTTATTGTTGGGCATTTAGGTTGTTTTCAGACTTTATTACAAACAATGCTGCACTGAATAACTTTGTATGTAAAGCTGTTTCCCATCTGTACCTATAGAATAAATTCCTGTAATTGAAAATAATCGAGTTAAAGGTTATGTGCATTTTTACTTTTGGTAGTTGTCAAACTGCTCTTGGTGGAGGCTGGCCAACTTGCATTCTCACTAGTGATGGAGAACACACATTTCCTCACAACTTCATCTGTGAAACTCCAATTTGTTCTTTGCCAGTGTAAGAGATGGAAAGTACCACTTGGAAATATTAATTTGCATGTTTTTTGGAGACAGGTTCTCTTAGTTACATTTTCGTTGCTGTGACTCAATACCCGACACCCACAAACTTAGGAAAGGAAAGGTTTATTTTAGCTCACAGTCTCGATGGTCACTGTCCATTCAGGGGCGGCCGGCAACAATCGAAGTACATGGCAGAGAGAGGTGGAGGCAGCTTCTCAGGACATCTCAAACAGGAAGACAGGCTGAGGCTAGTTGAGACTAGTTCCCGTCCTCCAGAAAGGCAGGTGCAGCTTATGTGTCTCCGCCCAGTAACCAGTCCCTCCTGCATCCAGGTGTGGCCACTACACACCATTAATCTTACCTGTAATCCACCCCTCCAGACCAGACCCCAATCCACCAACATCACATGGTTCCATTAAAACACATGATTCTTTTGGGGGACACTCCAGATCCTAACCACAAGTCTCCCTAACTTTTGGCCTCAGTCTCCCAAGTGTAGTAATTACAGATGTGTGCCACCATGCCTGATTGATATGGTGCTGAGGAATCAAACCCAGGGCCTTGTGCTTGTTAGGAAGTGTGTTAAACACTGAGCAACGCCCCCAATCCATGTCCTGGTTTTCCTTTTAGATTTTTTTTTTTTTTTTTTGTACTGTAGGTCAATCTCAGGACCTTCGCACTGAGTTGCGGGCCCAGTCCAAATTTTAGTTTTGATTTTGGTACTGGGTCAAGCTAACTTGCGAAGTTGCCCAGGCTGGACTTGAATTTTCTTGCCCCAACCTCCCAGATTGCTGGGATTACAGACATATGCCTCTAAGCCATCTTCCACATGTTTTGGACAGGTAAGAATAAGCATTTAATTCGGAGGTTAAGGACCTAGCCAGAGGTTAGAGCACTTGGCTAGAAAATGCAAGGCTCTGAATTCCATTCCCTAGCACCAAATAAATCGGGTGCTGTGATGCAGGTCTGTAATCCCAGCAATGGGAAGGCTGAAGCAGAACTGCCAAGCGTTCAAGACCAATTTGGGCTATATGTAGTAAACTCAGGACCAGCCGCAACTAGAGACCCTGTCCCCCCAAAAAAAAAAAAAATTAAAAAAAATAAATAAAAACCAATTAATTCCCTGTGCGTTGGTTAAGCAAAGCTAACACCTGAAGTGGGCTGGGACCTTAGGGCAATGACCAAAGGTGAAAAGGTTTCATCTACCGTCGCCGTCGCTACTCAGATCTGTTTCATTCCCGTGCAGGCCTACTGTTGTTAGTAGCTCTTTAACACTACCCCAGATTTCTTGTGTAATATCACTTTTTTTTTTATTTTTTGAGATAGGGTCTCGCTGTGTAGTCCAAGCTGGTTCTGAACTCACTATGTAGTAGAGGCTGGCCTTGGACTCAGGATAGTCCACTTGCCTCAGCATCCCAAGTGCTGGGATTACAGGCGTGCGCCGAGACGCCCAGTTTATGCAGCGCTGGGGAATCGAACTCGGGTATTTAGCGCAACAAGCGCTTTAATCTCTGAGCCATTCCTCCAGCCCCGTCATATCGACTTTAAAGTATTTCCAAGTCACAGTAGGCCGTGGTAGCTCACGCCTGTAATGCCAGGACTCAGGAAGGCGCAGGCAGGAAGATTCGAGTCCCTCCTGGGCCACTTAAGGTGCAAGGGTTGGGACTGTAGCTCAGTGCAAGGGCCTGTGTTTAATCCCAGAACGAAGCCAACAAAACTCCAAATCGACATGAACTCCCAGAGGGAAGCTGCAGCGGCAGCTCGGAGTTCGCAGCGTCGGTGACTGCGCCGTCCCAGCCGGCGAGGTCAGGGCTTCCTTCATCAGCTCAGACTGCGGCGAGTCTCGGCCGATCTCTGGAGCCAGGCTGTCCGTCGGGCGGACTCGCCAACCCCGCTCAGTCACCGAAAGGTACTCGGCCTCCCCGCCGCACCGGCTCACCGAGAGGCCTACTTCGCTTTCCGTCCCGGCGTCTCCGCGCCCGCCTCACGACTTCCGTTGCTTGGTTGTCTGGGAAACCGCCGACTTCCGGCCGCGCGGGGGCGGGCGAAACCAAGATGGCCGAGGAGAGACTCGCTACGGTGAGCGTGAGGATGGTGTGCGGTGTCCCCCAGCCGCCTGGCGGGGTAGGGCAGCACCGGGCGGTCCGGCCTTGGCGGGGAGGCGATGGCGGCGGCCCGGGACCGCGCCGCCGGCGGGGAGACGCGGGCCGGGTGACGCGCGGCCGCTCCCCGGAGCGTGTCGCCCGGCTCAGGTCTGAGTTCCGGCGGTGCTGGTTCTGTTGTGGGTCTCTGGTCTCTTTGGTGACTCGGAAAAGAGAATTTCGCGGGAAGTGGCTCTTCTCCTAGTCCCCTCTTTTCCTTGTCTCTGGGTTGGGTAGGAAGCACCACCGCTTGTGGTGACGGTTTCTGTTAATCCTCCGGTGGATTAGGAATTTAATATGACAAAGCCTGGGAGATTTCCGCGTCACTGCTGCTGCCCGTGGGGCGGCGGGGGAACGTGTTTCATCTGTTGCGGTTACGTTTCCAGAAGTATTTGTTCTGGAATCCAGCTGGTCTGAGTTAGGCATTAGCTCCACAGAACTGCTGATACAGAACATCCCAGAGGAACTCAGGCCGACCGGTAGTAGTAATTTAGGTTTAAAAAAATTGACATACGTTGAATGACATACTCGTTTTTTTATTCGAGTCAGGAGCTCACGGAGTTGCCCAAGATGTGCCCAAACTTCGTCAGCCTCAGCCTCCCAGAGGGCTGGGATTTACAGGCTTGTGCCGCGGAACTGACTGTTTCTTTAGCTTTTTGACAATAGAAGTTTTTTGAGGCCTGTACTCGTAATTGGACCTAATTTCCACAGTCTCAAATGTAAAAACCTTGTCCACTTTAACTTAGTATTACTGCATTTCAAAGCCCCGTCTTTGTTAGAATGATCTTAGTTTTTCGGAATTAATTATTTCGAAAACCACACTGGAAAATATAGACAATGAAATAGCTACTTTTTTTGGCTGCCTTTCGACCTGGTTTGTCTATTAAGGAGCAGGGCTACTGTTACGCTGTCCGGGACTTTTGTTCATTTGAAGAGTAATCACATTATTTTAGTCTAACCCAAAACGCGGAATACAGAGAAGGAGGCTGAAAGCAAAGAGTTTTGTTAAACTGGAAATTAAAAAAAGATTAATGTTACTATTTTTAGTGTGTGGGAGGACACGGGGGGATTGGACTCTGTGACTCTGCCACCAAGCAAATCCCGCCAACTCTCTACCCCCTTTTTTGATACACGGCCTTGCTCTGTAGTCCAAGCTGGTCCTGAACTTACTCTGTAGCCCATGCTCGGCTTGAACTCATGGTAATCATCCTGCCTCAGCCTTTAAGTAATTATTCCATCGTTGTTCATTTGATTGGTAACAATTGTATATATAACAATAATTCTATCTTTTAAGTTCTCACTGCATGGAAATTGGAATATTTATTTTTGAAATGGCCTTCCATCTTCCAGTAAAATTTTAAAGTCCCCAAAATATCACTTTTACTTCTTATAAAAATAAAAGTAAAGGGGCTGGGGCGATTAAAGCTAAGTCAAGCACTAAGTACCTGAGTTCGATTTTCCAGGACCACATAAGCTAGGTGTTGTAGTGCACGCCTGTAATCCCAGCACTCGGAGGCTGAGGCAGGAGGATTGCCATGAGTCCAAGGCCAGCCTGGACTGCAGCGTGAGACCCTGTCTCAATAAATAAAAATAAAAGCTAAAAATAAAAGTAAAGCATAAGCATATAGCATAAGCATATTATTTCTAGTGGCAAAACCTGGAAACAAAGGCCCACTAAAGGACTTCTGGTAAGTTCACCTTGTGGAGTATTACAGAACCAATAAAAGTGATGTATGTCGACTTGAAGGTATTTCCTTGGTGTACATTTAAATAAGAGGTAGTAAGCTGGATGTGATGGCGCACACCTATAATTCCAGCTCTCAGGAAGGAGGCTATGGCAGGAGGATTACCATTATGGATTATCACCAGTACCTTTGGGAGGAAAACCTGTACACTGATGTTTAAAGTGTAATAAATTGTTTAGAGTTAAGAAATGCAATGACTGGGTTGGGGGCATAGGCCCCAAGCTTAATTCCACAACACCACATAATGAGGCCACCCTGGGCTACATAGTGAATCCAGGATCAACCTGGGCTCCATGTTTCAGGACCAGACTAGACTATAGAGGGAGGCCCTGTCCTCAAAAAATAAAAATAAAAGGGCAGTTGTAAGCCAGGTGTGGTAATGTATGCCTATAATCTCAGCACTTGGGAGACTGAGGCAGAAGGATTGCTGTGAGTTTGAGGCCAGCCTGGGCCACAAAGTGAGACCCTGTCTCAAAAACAAAGCAAAACAAAACAAACAACTAATGACAAACACATAGCTCTGTTTTTTATGATTTGTACTTATAATTTTTAAAAAATGTTCTTAATCCCCATTGTTTTAATGTATTTGTATACTTAAACTGTAACTGAAAGGATTAAAGCTTCCAAAACACAAAATACAAGTTTTTTTTTTTTTTTGAGACAGGGTCTTGCTCTGTAGACCAGGCTGGTCCTGAACTCACTAATGGAGCCCAGGCTGGCCTTAGACTCAGCAGTCCTCCTGCCTCAGCCTCTGGAGTGCTGGGGTTGCAGGAAAATAAAAATTTCTGCTACACTCATTGATCTGACTCATATATAATGCCGTCATATTATCAGATGCTCTGTTAGATAAATGATCAAGTAACTATATAAAAAATGAAAAATATTTATTCTGGATATATTCCAGATATGAAAAAGATTGGCAAGGCTCATAGAATCTCTGCTGTCTTTTGAGAAAAATCTATATTAATTCTGCTTTGTGCAGAAAGAAATGTTTATTATTTATGAAGATGATTTTTGAGCCTTTGGATTTCTTGAGGGCTGGTGTTAAAGTTTATGCCTAACATGTTCAAGGCTTGAATTCCAGTACCCTAAAAAAAATTCTTGATATAGTCTCAAAAGTTAAAAAAAAATAAATTCATCTAGAAAACAATAAGAGTTCTTTTACATTTAATTATTTTGTTTGGGTTTTGCTTTCTAGTCCAGGCTTGTCCTGACCTTATTATGTAGGCCAGGCTGGCCTTGAACTCATGGCAGTCCTCTTGCCTCAGTCTCTCTGAGCTGGAGTTACTGGTATGCACTGTTACACCCAACTTCTTTTTTTTTTTTTTTTTTTTTGAGACAGGTCATGCTCTGTAGCCCAGGCTGGCCTTGGACTCAGGGCAGTTTTCCTGCCTCAGCCTCCTGAGTGTAGAGATTACAGGTGTGTACCACCATGCCTGGCTTTATGTGGTGCTGGGGAATTGAACTCAGGGCCTGTACTTGCAAGCCAAACGCTTTAACCTCTGTCCCATTATTCCAGTCCTCCCCCCTTGTCTCCCTTTCCCCCATGTCTTCCCTTCCTCTTGTACATACTAGGCAAATGCTCTAACCACTGGGCTACATCCCCAGCCCTTTCATTTTAAAAGCATTTTGAGGGGCTGAGTGTAGAGCTCAGTGATAGAGCACTTGCCTAGAATGGGAGGCCGGTCATGCAGCCATTAGCACCTCAAAAACAAAATGAAAGTTCGAGGCTAGCCTGGGCTACATAGTTAGTTCAGGGTCAGCTTCAACTACAGAGTGAGACCCTGTCTTAAACGAAAAACAGCTTTGTTGAAGGGTGATATACATATTATAAAATTTATTCATTTTAAGTCAACAGTTTGATCAATTTTAGTAATTTTATATGTTGTATAACTCGCTCCAGGCTACTTTTAGAATATCCACCACTGGAAAAGAGTGACGCTCTATGTCTGTTCGGAGCCACTCCTACCCCAGACCTAACTGTAAGCACACCATGGATTGTTGTTCTTTCTCTGCAGTTTCGTCCTTTGTAGCAGTTTCATATAGCAGAATCTTACAGTGTATAGTCTTAAGTGTCTTCCACTTGCCATTTGCTTTGTGAGGTTCATACATGTTGCATGTATCAGTACTTTGTTCCTTTTTATT